>JAPJBO010000182.1:0-180000 GCA_030068145.1 Diplonema papillatum | reverse complement strand
CTTCGCAGATTGCCACCGCAAGAAGAAGACAAGTCAGTGCTGCCTAGCGAGTCGCAGTCACAATCAGGGGGCCCGTGACGAATTCTCCTGTGCTCTGGTATTACGAGCTGCGAAAGCCGCCTGACAAACCAGACTCACACTGCTGTCCTGTCTGCAGACACTCAGGTTCCGCTCTGATGATGGCCCGCCTTATGTGTCCGTGGCTTAAAGAACCGAAACACGGCGCAGACGGCATATCCATTCCAAGCACGTTCTTGCTATCCCCCCAAGTGATGGACACCGCAAACCTTCTTGCCTCTGTTTTCCCAGAACCGAATCCACTTACAACACTCCATCCCTCCCCCAACACACACCACGTACTTGTCGTATGCCTGAATCTGCTTGCCATATCGTGACGAGTACTACTATGCCAAGTATATGCACTTGCCATAATACCGTGATTGGAATAATGTTGCTATGCACTTGCCATAATACCGTAATTGGAATAATGTTGAACTGGACTAAAGCTGGAACGGGTAAATGACAGACCGGGTAAAAACCTGGGACACCTGGGGGGGTCTCCCAGGTATATAGTCTCCTGCGTGACTGCACCAGTGGTGGTCCTGCAGCCTCCTGTGACGGCGGCGTCTAGGGGTCGAGCTGAGTATTGAGCGCCCCAAGGCGCGGGCAAGCGCTAGGGTCGCGATATTCTGCAAAGTACGCAGTGCACGCATGCACGTGGCAATAGCAACAGCAACAGGAGTCCAGCGTCGGGACCCGGCTGGACGAAAAGTTTTTTTTTTCGCCGTAGGTATCCGGATGGTCGAGCCAACCACCCTTGGGTTTCAAGGTGAGTGGTCGGGGGTTCAAGCCCCTCCTCGGCAAGTTTTCCAGCATTTTCCTCGATTCAAATTTGTCAAAACAAATTTGTGCCCTTATATCCCAGTTTGGGATATAAGGGCACAAAATTTGTTTGAAGTGGGATATAAGGGCACAAATTTGTTTTGAGTGGGATATAAGGGCATTACACCTTAATCCTTTTATGGTATTATGGGAAGTAGGATGCGGTTAATCCTCATCGATTCGCGTACAGGAGGCTGAGGGAAGTGTCATTGATGACGTGGCACCGAGAAACCAGTATCATGACAGGTACGTGGTGCACTACACCACGTCAGTTGCCTTTTCTCTTCTTTTTTTTTAGCGTTAATTTTCATTCATGATTGCACCCCCTCTCTCCCCCTTCCTTTCTGTTTTCTCTTTGAATACCGTAAACAGAAATAAGTTGGACCGGAAAAAATGGGCCGACTCACCTTTTCCTATTTTGGGCTCTGGCGGTCCAACTTTTGTTCGGCCCAACTGCAGAACACTGTAGTCATCGCTATCGCGCCTACTTTTTTGCGTGGGAGCGAGGGAAGGCGAGAGTGGGTGAGAGCGAGAGATAGTGTGGAGTGACCCGTTTTCACATTTCTTTTGCTCCCCGTTCTTTTCCTGTCCTCATTCGCGTATTGGCGGGAAGACTTAGTGGCCCTTCAGAGACACCAGTGGAAGAAGAAATGTGCACGCTTGTTGAACGCTTACGTCCGCCACTGAACCCAGAGTCACCTGTGTTTCGTGTGGGCTACAGCACATTTACCTCCTTTGATCGTTTGCAGCTGGCAGCCTTCCTCAAGTATTTCCTACGAAGCAGGTGCTTACACAGAAAAAAAAAAAGATGCCCGAGTGCCTTCTCACTGCGGCTGACATCCTGCTTCTGGGGGAGGGGGAATTCGTGTTCGCGGCGGCGTTCGCCGCTCAGCACCCGGAGCTGTGCCCTCGCCTGGCGGCCACGGACAGGCGGATCCTTCAAGACGAAGGGGTCCGGAAACGCGTCGCCGACCTGCGCGGCAAAGGCGTCCTCGTCGGGGAATTCGACGCGGCGGCCCTGCCACCGAACCACGTGTTGAACGGACGTGAGGTCATGCGGGTCTACCCCTACACGACAAATCACACAAACACAACAGGTCAAAAATCCTGAGTGAGGAAACACCACACGGTGGTGTAAGCGAAGAACAAATCAGATTGCGTTTGTATTGTATTTGCCCCTTACCTCTATATTTCCCCCCTTCCATTCGGCGTCGAAGCAGCTACGTCGAGTATTTTGTTGAACGCTTACGTCTGCCACTGAACCCAGAGCCACCTGTGTTTCGTGTGGGCTACAGCACATTTACCTCCTTTGATCGTTTGCGGCTGGCAGCCTTCTTCAAGTATTTCCTACGAAGCAGGTGCTTGGACAGAAAAAAAAAAAAAAGATGCCCGAGTGCCTTCTCACTGCGGCTGACATGCGGGGGCGCGACATCCTGCTTCTGGGGGAGGGGGACTTCGCTTTCGCGGCGGCGTTCGCCGCCCAGCACCCGGAGCTGTGCCCTCGCCTGGCGGCCACGGACAGGCGGATCCTTCAAGACAAAGGGGTCCGGAAACGCGTCGCCGACCTGCGCGGCAAAGGCGTCCTCGTCGGGCGAAGAACAAATCAGATTGCGTTTGTATTGTATTTGCCCCTTACCTCTATATTTCCCCCCTTCCATTCGGCGTCGAAGCAGCTACGTCGAGTATTTTGTTGAACGCTTACGTCTGCCACTGAACCCAGAGCCACCTGTGTTTCGTGTGGGCTACAGCACATTTACCTCCTTTGATCGTTTGCGGCTGGCAGCCTTCCTCAAGTATTTCCTACGAAGCAGGTGCTTGGACAGAAAAAAAAAAAAAGATGCCCGAGTGCCTTCTCACTGCGGCTGACATGCGGGGGCGCGACATCCTGCTTCTGGGGGAGGGGGACTTCGCTTTCGCGGCGGCGTTCGCCGCCCAGCACCCGGAGCTGTGCCCTCGCCTGGCGGCCACGGACAGGCGGATCCTTCAAGACAAAGGGGTCCGGAAACGCGTCGCCGACCTGCGCGGCAAAGGCGTCCTCGTCGGGGAACTAGACGCGGCGGCCCTGCCGTGTGGGTGTGCCGTGACCCGCGTTCAGTTCAACTGCCCCTGCGGCGACCGGAAGACGCCGGTGCCGGAAGCCGTGCGGCAGCTCTTCGTATGGTGCGGCGAAGGAGGGCTCGTGCCAGGGGGCACCCTGCACATTTCCCTGCACGGGAACCAGGGACGGGCGCAGAAAGACATCCAGCTGCCGGCGTGCGCCGCTGCGCAGGACTACGTGCTGCACAACGCCAACACGACACTCGTCCCCCGGTACCCCGGATACGCGCCCCGGCGGACAAACGGGGGGTCGTTCACCAACACCCAGCACGCGGCGGTGTGCGAATACGTATTCCACCGTGGCGCTGCGGGTGTGGTGTACAGCGTGGTCGGCGGGGTGTTTCACATCGAAACGGTCCACACGGACCCTGTAATGCCCGCTGGCTTCGCGGAGCCGGCTGTGAAGGAGGCCGCCCCGGCCCCTTCGCTGTACTCTGACGCCGCGCGTGAGGCCGCCCGCCTAGACTTCCCGTCGGCGTATCAGGAGCTCTTGCTGCTTCCCGGTGAGTACGTGGACCAAATCTACGACACATACGGCGCAGACGACGCGATGATGGCCGCCATCTTCATCGAATGCTGCCCCCTGCCGCAGCGCTTGCTCACGCGGTTCGAGTACGAAGAAATGCAGGACAATTTCTGGATGTACAGCGGAGGCGGAGGCGACGACTAACTGCGGAAAGGAAGTGCCCACAAGCAAAGAACACAACTGTTTGCTTCGGGAGGACTAGTCTGACACTTGCAAGCAAATAAAACAACTGCCTTCGGGTGGGCTAATCTGACACTTACCCCCAGAAGAAGAAACAGGCCGCGCCGAAGGAAAAAGGCCCCTCCGGGTCCAGGAACGTGACGGTCAACCACGGGTTGCAAAGCTTGAGTCGGAGGCAGCACAGTGCTACAACCCCGTCCGCTCTGCCCTGTTTCTGACCGTCTCGACGAGCATGTGTTCAGCGCGAGCGCCAAGCCCCAAGGTGCGCCACGCCTTGATGCTTCAGTTTGGGAAATCGGTAGCCACTTGACGTCCCGTTGACCCGTGGCTCTGCAGTACCGCCGAACACGTGAAGCTTGGCTCCCGTGTAGCAGGCTTTCTCTGGTACCAGGCGCCCCGCCTCAAAGTGTTCCTGCGAAGAAGACTCGATGCTAGCATCAAACATACATGAGAGGCAAGTAGCGCCTGAACACGAAACTAACATTTTCACCCCATTCTTCTCCCTCCCGGTTCGTCCCTTCCCACTTTCCTGTGTCCTCCCCTATGATAGACAGGCTGGTTAATAAGAAAGGTGTCATCAGCCCGTGGGGTCGGCCATTTTCACTGTAGCAACCCCAAGGTGAGTTCCGCTAGTGCGCACAAACAAAAGAAAGCGCCACACTATTTTTTTGTATAAGCACCTGCTTTGTAGGAAATTTGCTTGAGGAGGCTGCCAGCTGCGAAAGATCGAAGGAGGTACATGTGCTGTAGCCCACACGAAACACAGGTAAATCTGGGTTTAGTGGCGGGTCACGGCAAGTTTTGGCAGCCGCTGCTTAACAACATCATGTACTTAAAAGAACTCAATGCTTAACAAAATTTGACGTGGGCGGCTTTGGATTTACATCCGGATGACACCTCAATACAAAAAAAGTTGTCGACAACAAACAAGTAAAAGAATAAAACAAAACTACGCAGTTCTTTCCACTCTCTCTCATACGAAGAAGCTAGGTTCGTCACGGCAGCCATCCCAGTGAAGGGAAATAAAATTGACCAGCCTGCCGGTATCGATAGCAGTGTATCGACACTGCTACACCCCCCCCCCCCCCACCCTCCCCAACCCGGGCTTCCTTTTTACCTGCAAACCCGTGAATAGGTGCTACGGGAGTATCTGGCAACCGCTGCTTAACAGTGCTCAGGTGGGCGGTGTCTTCGGACAGCACCTCGTGATGTTCGCATCACAAAACAAAAAAGACAGTGAAATGGTCGTTACCTGGTCGGGTTTCGCTCGCGACCGTTTCCTGAACAATCCTTCACCAAATCCGCGGTTAAATAACCTGGCCTCAGTGGTGCAAGCACCACGCGCTCTTCAAACCCAAGAAACATTTTCCCCCCTCAGTACCATCCATCGCCCCGGATTGTTTGCTGCATGCAAAGTTCAAACAACACCAACGTTCTTCAGCATGTATTGAAGGAAGTGGGCAATGCGTCACAAGCACGACCGACGTGTTTACGTGTGGCACAAGTTGTGCCCGACACTAAACCCTACTGGGTCCACGTCCAGACAGGAAAAACGAGGTCGCCATCGTTTTTAGCGGGGTTTCCGTGATTTGCAAGTGACGTGTCGTCATTCTTCCTTCTATTCTCAGGCCTACCAAGCCACGTTCTTTATTTTTAAAGTGTTTCTTTGTTCTTCTTTCCTGGTTGCCCAGTTCCCATTTTTAACTCAACAGGTAGTGAAATAAGTGGTCAGTGACACAATCCTTGCCGACGTTTTTTACGTGTGCATACTAGGCCAACGTCCAGGGCGAGACGCCCAACGCAAAACCGGAATGACCATCCCGACATCGAAAGGAGTCTGTTCGCTGCACCGCTCTTTTTCACAGTAAAAGAATAAATCAAAACCACGCACCTTTCACTCTAAAACTACGCATTTCTTTCCTGACTGCTTCCTTACACACGCCGCGCCCCTTCAAATGACCGAGCACGATCCACAAGTCGGGAAACATATCGATGTATCCACTGCGGAACAGCGGTCACCAAAGCTGGTTCACCATGCGTGGGAGAAATAGGTCTCTGAATTCACATGAGGCAATGCTCCCAAAATCCAAACCTGAAACGGTAACATACCCAGTTTCACTGGAGTGCCCGTTCCCGGCGAGCTACGAGGGAACGAACCTGTAAGAGTGCCAACGCTACTCTTTCTATAACGTAGTCTATTCATGATAACCAACTACAAAAAAGACCCACTTTGTGGTTGTGTATTGTTTTCTCCCCCTCTAGCCACACTTGTACCCCGCCTTCAAAAAAAAAGCGGGATCCCCGCTTATTGTGTTACCGTCGATCCCGAAGGACGATCAGTTTGGTGTCTTGCGACCTTTGTTTGTTTGGCAAGGAGTTGTTTTCATTTTTTCCCAAATTTGGAAAAAACGGGGGAAAAGCGGGGGAAAAGCGGGGAAAAAGCGGGGGAAAAGCTGGGAGGAAAAGCGGGCAAAGCGGGGAGAAAGCGGACAAAGCGGGGGAAAAGCGGGCAAAGCGGGGGAAAAGCGGGGAAAAACCTCGCTTTTCCCCCGTTTTTTCCCCGCTTCCCCCGCTTTTTTTAAAAGGCGGGGTACAAGTATGTCAAGCGTCCTTCGAAATGAGCACAAGGCAGTCCCTCGAGCATTTTCTGATTCCTTGAAATCCGGTGCCAGGGGACTTTAGCACTTTGTCTGAGCCCAACACCTTCGTGGTGGTTCGTTGCGCGCTTAGCATTGCCACGATGAATCGACGGTTCAAGGGGAGCAGCGCGAGAGGCATCGTCCACGCTTCAAAGGCCGGCACACTCCGCAAACAGGTGGCCGGCGGTGAAGGGGCTGAAAAAGTATGGCTGCCATAGGTTTAGTCTGCCCGTCTATTAAAAGCGGGGCCACGGGCCTCATCCTTGCAAGCCATCAAGGACACGCAAACGTCGTCAAACGACTGCTGAGGACAAGCAGAGCGCGTGCAGCCATCGACTCGACCAACTACTGCGGTAGTACTGCTCTGTGCGTAGCGAGCATGGGAGGACACGTGTCCGTCGTTAACGAACTGTTGTTGGAGGGTGCCGACGTGAATGCCGCAAAAGGAGACGGTGAAACTGCGCTCATGGCCGCCAGTGAGGAGGGCATGTTGGGCGTCGTGCAGGAGCTGTTGTCGGCAGGTGCCGACGTGAACGCTGCGAAGAAGAACGGCGACACGGCACTCATTCTAGCCGAGGCAAGCGTCGTGAAAGAGCTTTTGTCGGCCGGCGCCGACGTCAACGCTGCAAACAGAAAAGGTTTCACTGCACTAATGGTCGCCGGTGCGCAGGGCATGCTGAGCGTCGTGAAGGTGCTGTTGATGGCCGGCGCCCACGTCAATGCCGTAAGCGGAGACGGTGTCACTGTACTCATGATCGCCAGAGCGCAGGGCAAGTCAAGCGTCGTGATGGAACTGCTGTCCGCCGGTGCGACGTGACTGTTGGAAAGGAAGACGGTTGGACCGCACTCATTCTCGCCAGCCACCGGGGGCACGTAAACATCGTGAAAGAGCTTTTGTCAACGCACAGTGCGTTGCTCAGATTAGTCGAAGGCCTGACAAACACACTAGTGCAACAAATTTAAGCTGCTGTCGGGTGCGAGAAAGGATAGGCTCCCTGCACTCACCGATTGTCGCCACTATGAATCGCCACGCAAGCATCGTGAAAGAACTGCTGTCACCCGACTATGGCTCCGGCCTGGAGGCTACAACGACGCTCATTCGTACGCCGCCCACGCGGCGTTGAGGTGTTCTTGTCTTGAAAGCAAGACACAATGCCAGCTGCAAAGCCGCAGTTTGACGTTGCTTCCTTAATTTGTTCTGTCTCTATCGCCACTTGGTGTTCCTGCCATAGCCTCGAATACAGGTCAAATACATGGTTCTTGAGTTGCTTTTGACACATTCGCGCATTTTTCTTGTATCATTCTCGCACGCTTGCGAGAATTGAAGGTGTCCTGGGGGTTTGCTAAGGTGTTCTGGGAAAGTCTTCCAAGGTGGTCTATCGTGGAAGACTTAGTGGTCCTCAGGGAGATACCAGTGGAAGACTGACCCTTACGGGTTTGAAGCGGAAGACTTAGTGTCCCGTAGGGAGGTACACGTGGGAGACTGACCCTTCAGGAACTAGCCCTAAGGTCTATAGTGGAAGACTTAGTGGTCCTCAGGGAGATACCAGTGGAAGACTGACCCCTACGGGTTTGAAGCGGAAGACTTAGTGTTCCGTAACGTGGGAGACTGACCCTTCAGGAACTAGCCCTAAGGTCTATAGTGGAAGACTTAGTGGTCCTCAGGGAGATACCAGTGGAAGACTGACCCCTACGGGTTTGAAGCGGAAGACTTAGTGTTCCGTAACGTGGGAGACTGACCCTTCAGGAACTAGCCCTAAGGTCTATAGTGGAAGACTTAGTGGTCCTCAGGGAGATACCAGTGGAAGACTGACCCCTACGGGTTTGAAGCGGAAGACTTAGTGTTCCGTAACGTGGGAGACTGACCCTTCAGGAACTAGCCCTAAGGTCTATAGTGGAAGACTTAGTGGTCCTCAGGGAGATACCAGTGGAAGACTGACCCCTACGGGTTTGAAGCGGAAGACTTAGTGTTCCGTAACGTGGGAGACTGACCCTTCAGGAACTAGCCCTAAGGTCTATAGTGGAAGACTTAGTGGTCCTCAGGGAGATACCAGTGGAAGACTGACCCCTACGGGTTTGAAGCGGAAGACTTAGTGTTCCGTAACGTGGGAGACTGACCCTTCAGGAACTAGCCCTAAGGTCTATAGTGGAAGACTTAGTGGTCCTCAGGGAGATACCAGTGGAAGACTGACCCCTACGGGTTTGAAGCGGAAGACTTAGTGTTCCGTAACGTGGGAGACTGACCCTTCAGGAACTAGCCCTAAGGTCTATAGTGGAAGACTTAGTGGTCCTCAGGGAGATACCAGTGGAAGACTGACCCCTACGGGTTTGAAGCGGAAGACTTAGTGTTCCGTAACGTGGGAGACTGACCCTTCAGGAACTAGCCCTAAGGTCTATAGTGGAAGACTTAGTGGTCCTCAGGGAGATACCAGTGGAAGACTGACCCCTACGGGTTTGAAGCGGAAGACTTAGTGTTCCGTAACGTGGGAGACTGACCCTTCAGGAACTAGCCCTAAGGTCTATAGTGGAAGACTTAGTGGTCCTCAGGGAGATACCAGTGGAAGACTGACCCCTACGGGTTTGAAGCGGAAGACTTAGTGTTCCGTAACGTGGGAGACTGACCCTTCAGGAACTAGCCCTAAGGTCTATAGTGGAAGACTTAGTGGTCCTCAGGGAGATACCAGTGGAAGACTGACCCCTACGGGTTTGAAGCGGAAGACTTAGTGTTCCGTAACGTGGGAGACTGACCCTTCAGGAACTAGCCCTAAGGTCTATAGTGGAAGACTTAGTGGTCCTCAGGGAGATACCAGTGGAAGACTGACCCCTACGGGTTTGAAGCGGAAGACTTAGTGTTCCGTAACGTGGGAGACTGACCCTTCAGGAACTAGCCTTAAGGTCTATAGTGGAAGACTTAGTGGTCCTCAGGGAGATACCAGTGGAAGACTGACCCCTACGGGTTTGAAGCGGAAGACTTAGTGTTCCGTAACGTGGGAGACTGACCCTTCAGGAACTGGCCCTAAGGTCTATAGTGGAAGACTTAGGTAGGCTCACGGATTTTCCGAGGGCACCTGCGAGGCTTGACGAATCTACATACAGAACTTCTTACCTCGGGCTTATTTGGACCGGCCGCGTTGCTGCCCTCAAACCTCGCACTCGTGTGCTTGCTAACAAGAAAGGTAAACGGCAAACCAAGCTAGACCACTAAACTGCACTACTTGTGCCACGAAAGATACAAATCCCGATACCATGCCGCATAAAGAACATGAATCTGCAAAATAAAGCCGCCCGAACAGTTCAGTATTTGGTGTATGCGAAGAACGAATCAGATTGTGTTTGTATTGTATTTTCCCCTTACCTACCCCCCCCCCCCCCCCCCCCCCCCCCCCCCCCCCCCCCCCCCCCCCCCCCCCCCCCCCCGTGCATAAGATGGATAGCCAAACCCCCTTGATTAAGATGGATAACGGGCGAGAATGCCAATCCATCTTAAACACGGGGGTGAGGCACCCCTGTGTAAGGTGACTACACTGTAGTCTACAGTGCCCCCGTTTTTAAGATGGATACCCCCCTTGATTAAGCTGGATACCGCCAAGACCCGAGTTTTTCATCCATCTTATGCACGGGGGGGGCAGGGGTTCACCTAAATCCGGGGGGGCCAGGGGGTCGATCCCCGGGCCCCGGGCCCCTAGTAAGCGTTCACCCAGCCTGTAGGCATCTGTGGTTGGATGCATCACTGTTTTCCAACGTTCGAGGTGTCAAAATGACTTCAATGTCTCGTCTGGACCCGAATCTGGAAATATCGGTCAGAACAGCCTACTCGATGGATTTGGTATCGCCGTTCTCATGTGCAGCAGTGAATGGAATGGAATCTCGTAGGAAATCATTGCGAAAGGGGTCTCGTTGATTTGGCTAAAACTTCGTTTTGAAAGCCACAAAGAAATGAAATGAAAACTACACGATCACCTCGAAAAACTGGCAAAACACAGGGCCCAGTCATGACATCCTCGTGCGCTTGCGCTTAGCAGCGGCTTTTTCTTCTGGATCCTCTTCTGCTTCCTCCTTGTCTTCGTCTTCATCGTCGACATTGCCCTCTTCTTCATCATCGCCCTCTTCTTCTTCGTCTTCTTCGTCCTCTTCGTCCTCTTCATACTCTTCGTCTTCTTCGTCTTCTTCTTCTTCGGGGTTCGAATCCGCATCCGTGCCTGTGGCTTTCGCTTCAGCTGTTGTATCCTTGGGGAAATGTTTTGATTCTCCAGAAGCCTGGAGCAGTTTCTGCTCAATTTTCGTAAACAGCGACTCCTTTGCGGTTGGGGCGTTAGTCTTTCGGGCGACTCGTCTGGTTGTTTGTTGCAACCACGCCACTGTACCTCTGCGGATAAAGTCTTGGGCGTCGGACGATGCTGGACCCCCATCGCGGATCAAGATTTCATTTGACAATGTAGCGGGCATATGTCAGTCCTATTTTGTGTCGCAGCACGCAACACTGCAAACAAGCGCTCCGCTTTGTTTGACGAACACGAGGAGAAGATGAGCCCGTACTCTATTGCTAGCTTCACCTTACCTTCCACCGAATTGACCACCTTTATCCACCCAGCCCAACAAGCACTTTCTTTAGCCAGCTTCTTTGCGACCAGCCACTGACCGGTCGTTTTCTCGCCACTCTCTTCAGGAAGCCGTTTCTGGAGTGCCATCGACTCAAGCACAAGGTCCAGCTCCTTGTTTCCGTAATCCGCCAGCTCCTCTTCAGAGAGGGAAGCCAGCTTGTACGTGTTCATCATGACCAGCAGTGCTTTTGAAATGCAGTCGTACTTTCGGACATTCTGCAGTCCAGTAAGCACCAAATCGCAGGCATCGCTGTTAACTTTCTCTACTTGGCGTAATTTTAGCTTCAGCACCTCCTCGTGCGCTTCCCCTACTGCAAAGTCGAAGTGGAGGAGCACAGCACCGTCACTCTGACCGACCAGGCTTGGCTTTTGTAAAATCGAGAACAGCTCGTCGTAAAAGACAAGGGCAAGCGAAATGGCCTCGGATCTGATAGCCTTGCGAAGAAGTGTCTGTGTCTGTGCGAGATTCAACTGTGTGCCTGTCTTGCCGGTCTCAGCTGCCTTGGCTGAAGCCCACGCAGTGCCAGTCTCAACATGAGACTTCCAAAGCGGCCACATGCGCTTTGCCCGTGCGACGCTCGTCCTCATCTTCGCCAGCCACCGAATGCGGTACGATATCGATGGCCTGAGTACTAGTTTGCGTGCTTTCGGGGGCTTTTTGAATTTCTTTGCGGACTCGACCTCAAGTTCACGGTACAGCTTGGGTGACTGGGAGTATGCCCTGTCAAAGTGACGGATCGTCCCGGTAAGCTCGGATAACCCTGGCAGGGTTAGCAGCGGTTTCATTGCATTCTGTAAGTCATGAGGGGCATCAGAGAAATGCGCTTGCTTAGTTCGCTGGGGCAGCGAGATTTGCCCAGCTAGCCCCTTTTTCCAGCCGGTAATAGTACGACAGCTGTCACTAATAAGTCCCCAGAGGTCGTGCACTGTCAAATCCACGGTTTGCAAAGCGCGTTCCAGCTGCTGGCGCAGAGAGAACCCACTCGCAGACACAAGCAGGTTTTCCTGCAAGTTGAGAAAGCGTTCCTCCACACGAACTGCTTTGCCGGCCCCCCCCCCCAGGCATCTTGTTAAGAACCATCCATCCATCCATCAGCCGGCTGACCCCCCCCCCCCTCAGGCTATTTTCACTGTGGAGGGGGGAGACGCGACCTGTCACACTCTAAGGTGGTCACCACGGTGGGCGGTCAGAAAAAAAAAATTTTTTTTTTGCCCCAAATACCCCAAATACCACACTTTGGAAAATTTTTGTGGGCCCACTTTTGGCAGGGAATTTTGACCATTTCACCTTCGAGAATTTGACCACCCAGCCTCCAAGGCAACTGCACTGTAGAGGGGGGGGGTGTGGGGCTAATTTATTCCGGGGTGGCTTTTCTTCCGACTTTTCTTCCGACTTTTTTATTTCGGGAGGTGAAAATTTGTTCCGGGAGGTGAAAATTTGTTCCGGGGTGGGCTTTTTTTCTGACTAATTTGTTCCTGGGTGAGTTTTTTTTCATTTCTGGGCTAAAAATGGCTGACACGATCAGTGAGCCTCCCAGAAAAAAAAACTCACCCCGGAACAAATTTTCACTTCCCGGAACAAATTTTCAGTTTCGGAACAACTTTCACCTAATTTCACGGGACCCGGACCGAACCCAGAACTGGGGAGGACTGGGCTGACAACCCAAGGTGGCAACAAACGGAATCTGCACTCCACATTACATCACGCAAGAATGGCTGATTCCTTCCTGAAGTCATCGACTGTCTTTGTGCCCACAGGAAGCGCGAACTGAACGCAAGGACCTTCCAGATGTGGAACACTGTACGGAGAGAAGACCACGCAACGGAGCAGGCGCCCACAAGTAGTTTCTAACAGGACTAATCCCTCACACCGAAGTGATCATGAGTTGCCTTAACGAAACGAACCTTGTGGAGCTGAACTCAGGCTGATAGGTGGGCCTTCTACAACTTAGCACCGGTCAGCAAGTAAACGTATCCGACCCCTGGCACAGAAGGCACGCGGTGGCTATCGGTAAACTGCATCGCGCACTCAGACAGACTTAACAGCATGTACTTGGAACCCCTTCCCACGGTCAGTAACTTGGACGACAATTACACTGGACGAACGCAGGAAATGACGAATATCCTCGAGGCTGTCGTAAATTCTCTTCTCAAAAAATATTAAAATACATAGGGTCAAAAGGGCACCCCCCCGAAAAAAAAAAAAGACTCCAGATACGCAAACTCTTTCGAACGCTGCACACGGGTATCCTTCAAGTGACCTCTAACTATCTGTTGCATACGCGTATCCGGATCTGAAAGCCGAAGACTTTGTAACACTTTACCGCAACCGAAGTCGCGAACCGGGTTCTTGCACTGCAAAAGCAGCATAATTGTGTCTTGCGCCCGAGCGCGGAAATCCGCCACCCGCCATTCGGCTAGAGTGCAAGAACACAATTGCGAAGCGTACTACAAACGGATAGTGTTACATAGGCGAACGAATCATGCGAGAACCTATGGAGGGGCCCAAGGGTACCTGTAAATCCAGGGTCTCCGGGGCCCGGGCCCCGGGCCCCGGGCCCCGGGTTAGCGATAGGGTCCAGGCCCACGGTAATCACGCCATCCAAGGATGGAATCTTCAATATTGCAGCTTCCACAACAAGCGGAGAGCAAGACGAGAGAAAATCAAGAAATAAACTTGATAAAATTTGATAAAAAAAGCTCACAGTCGTGCATTTACCATAGGGGCTGAGCGGGCGGAGGCTCTAAGGTGAAATGGTCAAAATGCCCTGGGAAAAATGTGGGACAAAAACTTTCCGAAATGCGGGTTTTTAGGGATTCCGGCCCAAAAAAAAATTTTTTTTTTCAACGCCCACCTTGCCACCTGTGACCTTGGGTGGCTGAGCCGTGGTACCCTTTAGGCAGCCAGCTAGACCTGCCAGAACCTGAAAACCTCCTACAGGTTTCGTGGCTGTGTCGAAAAATACATTCCGAGGACGTTTTTGAACGCTTTTGAATCCGTTGAGCTCAAGGACAGTCTGGGGCCCTGGAATGGAATTGTAAACGAATTGCATCTCGTACCAGAGAGTTTTTCCTTTGGTAATCGTTCAGGGCCAAAAACCCTGGATAATTTTCCAGGGCCCGGGCCCCGGATTACAGGTACCCCTGGAGGGGCCCCTCGACAGCTTTCAGAACACGGCATAGTAAGTCAAGAGTCGGATAAGCGAGTGTGCACATTCTACTCCCGTTTGATCTGCATTTTCCACCTTTCCCCCCTTTCTTTGTTCTGCTGTGTGTATTTGAAAAACGTTATCGCATGCGGGTAAGCGGGGTTTGCGGGTTAGGGTATGCGGAGTTTGCAGTGTTAGGGTACGCGGGGTTGCGGGTTCGGGTATGCGGGTTTGCGAGGTTAGGGTATGCGGGTTTGCGGGTTAGGGTATGCGGGTTTGGGTATGCGGGTTTGCGGTTGCGGGTTAGGGTATGCGGGTTTGGGTATGCGGGTTTGGGTATGCGGGTTTGCGGGGTTTGCGGGTTAGGGTTTGCGGGGTTAGGGCACGCGGGTTGCGGGTTCGGGTTTGCGGGTTTGGGTATGCGGGTTTGCGGGTTCGGGTATGCGGGGGGGGTTCGGGTATGCGTACCTTACACAAAAATTGTAAAAATCACACACAAATGGTGAAAATCTGGAAAATTTGGCAAACCCCAAATTTTCAGTTTCCGGAACAAATTTTCACTTCCCGGAATAAATTGTCACTTTCCGGAATAAATTTTCACTTACCGGAACAAATTTTCACTTCCCGGAACAAATTTTCACTTCCCGGAACAAATTTTTACTTCCCGGAACAAATTTTCACTTCCCGGAATAAATTTTCACTTCCCGGAACAAATTCGTCGGAAAAAAAGCCTGAAAAAAAGCTCACCCAGGAATAAATTAGCTCGACCCGGGGGGAGGGGGGGGGGGGGGTCTGGTTTATCCGGCCATCCGGCCAAAGTGGCTGACCCTTAACAAGAGCGCTGCCCCCCCCCCCCTCCCCCCCCCCCCAAAAGGGGGGTGCAACGTGCAACGGGGGCAACGTCCCTTAGTGCGCACCCTGGGGTAGGTACCTCTATATTTCCTCCCTTCCATTCGGAGTCGAAGCAGCAACGTCAAGTATTTTCGGGAGGGGTGTTGCGAGAGGGCGTCTGTTCTTCGGGGGGTGTCCCAGGTTTTACCCTGGTTCAACATTATTCCAATTACGGTGATATACGATACTTCAAAGGAACCTTTTCGACGATGGTCACCCGGAGACGATAAAACCTCGGACTCCAAGTGAACTTGCACTCTAAAAAACACGTGCATGCGGTTCAAATCAACAGAATCAGGTGCCGGTAGTAGGGGGAACTGAAGGGTTATGGCTGGCATCTCATTAGCAACCCCTGGGGCCTATGCAGAATTCGAGAAACGACTGATGCGGACAAGTGGCGCTTCGCCGCTCGTCCTTGCGTGTAGAGCTGGGCACGCGGAGATCGTGAAAAGGTTGGTGTCGGCCGGCGCCGACGTGAATGCTGTAGACAGGCGTGGCTCCACTTCGCTGATCTTCGCGGCTAGGAGTGGCGACAGGGGCACCGTGCAGGAGCTGGTGGCGGCGGGGGCCGACTTGGATGCCGCAGACTACCATGGTTGCACGGCGCTCATTTACGCCACTAGGGAAGGCCACGAAAGCATCGTGGAAGACCTGGTGTCGGCCGGCGCCAATGTAAATGCTGCAACCAAGGACGGTGCAACTGCGTTCTTTTTCGCCCATCAGGATTACCACGAAGGCATCGCGAACGCTCTGATGAAAGCCGGCGCCGACGTGAATGCTGCATCCAGTGACGGGCTCACTGCACTCTATTTCGCCTGTTCTTGTGGCCGCGAAAGCGTCGTGAGAGACCTGCTGGCGGCAGGTGCCAACGTCAACGCCGCAGAAATCGACGGCGACACTGCACTGACCATCGCCAGTGGGTACGGCTACGAAAACATGGTGAACGACCTGCTGTTGGCCGGCGCGAACGTGAACGCCGCCAACAAAAACGGGGACACTGCGCTGATGCTTGCCCGCCGGAACGGCGAAGAAGCTGTTGTGCAGCTTCTTTTGAAGGCAGCCCAGCCGACATCCTGACGGAATCGGGATGGGAAGCAAGCATCCGAGAACAAGCTTAACAGGGATTATTCTAGGAGGATCCAAAGGGGTTTAGTGAACCCCTCGAGAAGAAAAGCTGAATTTCACAAGCACACAAAAGGTCGAAAGACATCAATCTGTACGTCCATTCGGGATCGTCGGAAAACAAAACGAAGGTGACATCAATTGCACTTATCGGTGGATGTCTTGGCTCTGGAAACGATGCAGACTGTGGCCAGACGCGATGGTCAATGGGAATTGCAGAAGCATGAGACTCATCAGGTCGTCGAACGCATTGGCGGGCATGAGTTTGCTCGTGCCATCAGCAGTTGAGTGTCGCTTGAAAATCTAATCTCTCAGACTGCGTTCGACTCTCGATTCGACGATGATTGGCTTGCTGACCATTATCGATCGAGTTGAATGGGGTCCAAGGGATCCAACCACTTTCCAGTTTGTAGCTCTCAGAACGCCGGATGTCCCCACTGCTGCGGTCGCGAGCTTGCTTCGACTGCTGCAACCATAGTTTCCCGGAGATCTTCAACTCGGATACCCTGATGAAAGAGCCGGAGCTCACGTCTGCTGGCGCGACGAAGGCCGGACGAAGCAGCTTCCGTGGATTGGCTCAACCAGAGACATTGTTTGTGCCGTATATGGCGCTCTTGGGGCACTGATCGGTCAGAAGAGAGTCTTGGAAATTCCTGCCTCGTCAAGGTCTTCGTCATTTGGGAAGGTGCACTGCTGCAATGATCATGCGCGGAATCTCCACCTTACACTGTCATTCGATGGCACTCAGAAAGAGGAAGAGCTGGGCTTCGCCTCAACTGTATGGAAGAAGAAAGAAGAAAAAAGAAAAAGGCCGCTCCGGGTCAAGGAACGCGACGGCCCAACCACAGCTTACAAAGCTTGAGTCGGAGGCAGCACAGTGCCACAACCCCGTCCGCTCTGCCCTGTGGCTGACCGTCTCGACGAGCTTGTGTTCAGCGCGAGCGCCAAGCCCCGGTGGGAAGGCAAGCCTTTTTAAAGATTTATTAGAGTGAAAGTTCGCTGGATTTTTTTTTTAGCCACATGCAATGTGTGAGGAAACTGAACCGCCCAAGTAGGACCTTCTGATCATGATCATTTGCCAAATTTGCCACCTGAACCAACGATTTAAAAGCTACAGTTTCTGTACTTTATTGGATTGTGCGGTCAACGAAAACTCTAGTTTCCCTTTCTACTTTCTCCTACTCTCGCGGTGTACGGGTTTTAGTTTTTTTTTTGCCTTTGCTTGCATTCTGTGTGGGTGTGTGTGGGCGTGTGCGCGTGAGTGAGAGAGAACGAGAGAGAGCGAAGAGAGAGAGAGAAAACACTGGGAGCAAGCCCAATGGACTGCCCAAGGTGCGCCACGCCTTGATGCTTTAGTTTGGGAAATTGGTAGCCACTTGACCCGTAGGCCCGTGGCTCTGCAGTACCGCCGAACACGTGAAGCTTGGCTCCCGTGTAGCAGGCTTTCCCTGGTACCTACCCACCCTTCCAAACTGTATGGAAAAAAAAGGTTTCCGGCTGCTGCACACTGGTGATTTCTGCCTACGCTACGGTGCCTGTGCCGTGCGATGACTACGAGCGAAGCCACCACTTTGGAGTGCTTGGGTGTGAGCAGGTCGCGGGGGATTTTGTCCAGCTAGTTTCGTGCAAAGCGCCGGCAGAGAACGAAATCCACCGAACAGGACACAAAGAATTTTCTTGTCTGCGTGTTTCCGGCTCTGTCGCTTTCCGGGACTGGCGACACCAACCGAGGGTCGAACAATCAGTGCCCACACGGACCGCTGAGAAAAGTGGTCGCCGGAGCCGGGTAGTCTGCCTCGGTTGCCGCGCATCGACTTCTGGTGGACCTAGTGGTCTCTGGCCTGTTGCCAGTTGCGCCTCCCCCCCCCTCCTCCCTTGCTTCTTCTCAAGCATTGCACGTATCCATTCCAAGCACTCTTACGGTCGCGATTTCGTTATGTGTTGCCGATAATCAACCGGGGTTGACGTAGGTGGTACGTGGTCGGATCATCTTGCGTTCGGGCTAGTCGCCGCTTGCGTCCTTTCTTCGGCGGTGGGCGGACTTCCCTCGACCGCAGCGCAAGGCTGCAGTGGATCCTGGTCACTCGGGGCCCGCTCACGAAGGGCGCCTTCGCATTTACCTCCTTTTATATTGGAATATTGTTGCCATCGTGGGAGTCATAGGAACCACCTCGTGGAGGTTCCATGTGTTTAGTGGCGTATTCGTATAATGACAAGGCGTCGTGGATTTCCACACTGTACCGCCGAGCATCTTTCATGACCCGGGTAGCCAGCCTTTTCACCTGATAGCCCTCACTATCGTGTCCATGTCCGGTGGGGAAGAAGTTCCACAAAATATCAAAGGTTATCTTCGACAGGAAGCCGAGCATCTTTCACGACCCGGGTAGCCAGCCTTTTCACCTGATAGCCCTCACTATCGTGTCCATGTCCGGTGGGGAAGAAGTTCCACAAAATATCAAAGGTTATCTTCGACAGGAAGCCGAGCATCTTCATCATCGAGGTGTGGGCCGGAGAGGGAAAGCCGACCCCGTCCCTGTCCCTCCCAGGGAGCCACCCGGAACTAGCCTAGCCCACCTGACGGTGGGGGCCACCTGACGGTGGGGGCCACCTGACGGTGGGGCCCAAGGGTACCTGTAAATCCAGGGTCTCCGGGGCCCGGGCCCCGGGCCCCGGGTTAGCGCTAGGGTCCAGATAGGGTCCAGGCCCACGGTAATCACGCCATCCAAGGATGGAATCTTCAATATTGCAGCTTCCACAACAAGCGGAGAGCAAGACGAGAGAAAATCAAGAAATAAACTTGATAAAATTTGATAAAAAAAGCTCACAGTCGTGCATTCACCATAGGGGCTGAGCGGGCGGAGGCTCGAAGGTGAAATGGTCAAAATGCCCTGGGAAAAATGTGGGACAAAAACTTTCCGAAATGCGGGTTTTTAGGGATTCCAGCCCAAAAAAAAATTATTTTTTTCAACGCCCACCTTGCCACCTGTAACCTTGGGTGGCTGAGCCGTGGTACCCTTTAGGCAGCCAGCTAGACCTGCCAGAACCTGAAAACCTCCTTCAGGTTTCGTGGCTGTGTCGAAAAATACATTCCGAGGACGTTTTTGAACGCTTTTGAATCCGTTGAGCTCAAGGACAGTCTGGGGCCCTGGAGTGGAATTGTAAACGAATTGCATCTCGTACCAGAGAGTTTTTCCTTTGGTAATCGTTCAGGGCCAAAAACCCTGGATAATTTTCCAGGGCCCGGGCCCCGGTTCGTGAAGCTGGAGGCTTCCATTCAGTTGCCGCTGACTTAGGAGGCACGGGCATTGAAAGCCTGCATCCACGAACAGACAAAACGAACTGTGGCAGTGAAGACAGAGGAAGAAAAGAATGTTCACTACACAGAGGAAGCAGCAGCTGAAGAAGTTCGGAGGCCCAGTGGCGGCAAAATGCGCCGCGGAAGCCTTGGCGACGACCTAAAACATTGATTCCTGCCGGTTTCTCATGTGTTCAAGCATCCCGTACTGTGAGTAACCTCATTCTCGCATATTCTCGCACGTGCGAGAATATGCGAGAATCATGCGAGAATTGCGAGAATATGCGAGAATTTTGCGAGAATCGGGGCCGCGACCCCCCAATTCGAGAATATGCGAGAATGCGAGTCGTATCGGATGTATGCTAGGCTAGGGCTATGATGGCAAGTAAACGGAAACGTTTCCGTTTCCGTTTCCGTTTCCGTTTCCATACTTTCAAGGAAACGGCGTTTCCTTATTTGGGAAACGGCTGCTGCAGATTGCAGTGTGTAAGGTGACCACACCTCGGAGGGGCGGGGGGAAATTTTTTTAGGGGTATTTCCCAACGAGCCAGCAAAACAAATTTATCTGTGCAAACGGTGCTGTCTCCGAAGTAGTCCCGAACTGCGCGGTACTTCGTAGTGGTGGCAACCAAGCACTCAGAGAATTGGGCCTGGAGACCTCCCCGTAAAGTTTCTCGACATGGTTCGTATGCGCGACAGTCTTTTCGGTTTTGGCTGCAAGTTGACACACCCTGTCGGGGATGTGAGCAGCCTCAGAAGCTGGAGTTAAAGCTGGAGTCAAAAAAGCGGGTGTCACACCCGCTTTTCGGGTGTGACTCGGGCACCCTCTTTAGCTCCAACTTCTGGGGCTGGACCTCACAGCCGGTATGTGCCCTGGCACGTTCCGGACCTTGTCCGACCTCAAAACAGGGCGGCTGGCCACTTAGGACCACGTGCGAGGGCCCTACAAAACATTTTGTGGAATTTTGGTGGTTTCGTGCACTTTGTCACGTCTCGGATAGAAGATGGTAATCCGAGGCATCTTTATGTCCTGCCAAGCACCCCGGAACCCAGCAAGAAATGGCATATTTTTATGCTGAGCTGCTGTGCCGTGACAAAGTGCACGAAACCGCAGCAAAATTCCACGGGGACGACCTGGAAGATGCCCGGTACGTGCCCGGTACAAGCCCAGTACAAGCCCAGTACAGCCCGGTACGTGCCCAGTACAGCCGGTATGTGCCTTGGCACGTTCCGGATCTTCTCCGACCTCAAAACAGGGTGGCTGTCCACCTGGGACCACTTTCAAAGGCCCTACAAAACTTTTTGACCTCAGAACAGGGTCGCTGGCCACCGAAGACCACACGCGAGGGACCGGGAACACATTCTGGGTTTTTTTTTCTGTGGTTTCGCGCACTTTAACACGGTTCCGGGCTGCTCAGCATGAAAATAGGCCATTTCTGCCCGGTTTCAGGGAGCACCCAATATGCCTATTTTTTGCTCTTTTTTGCATTCGCTGGTCATTCCGGGCGCCATTCTCACCAATTTTGGGGTCATACTCCATCAGAGAGCTGCTGCGGATGCAAAACCACCCCGGGATTCTCTAAAAGCACGGTATAGCAGCGCCAATAATAAAATACACAGGGTTTCTACCAGGAGTCGCGCCCCCTACCCCCCCCACCCCCCCCCCGTGTTGCACCCCCTGCGGGATTCTACGACAGGATTTGTGGTGGAAATCGACCGTGGCTCCGGCCGTCGGGGGCTGACGAAGGGGGGAATGCAGTACCGCGGGTTCTCAGCAGCGTGCTTGGAAACAAGCCGTCTCTAAACTGCACTCAGCATGCAGGTGTTGGAGGTTGAGGGACTGAAAAAGCACGACTGTCACCCGATCCTCTGCTATTGCTAGCGTTGGTTCTTATCTCGGTCAATTGTATCCACCTCGACCCCGCGGTTTTTAAGGCCACAGAGTTGAATCGAGTTGGATTCTTCGGACATGTATTCGCAATGGAGTTGCCATTGTTATCCAACTGGGCCCAAAAGGCACCTTCCCCGCGTAGATTGCCACCGATTCAATGAGCCGTCTGCATTAATCCATTTACTCTGAGACTTGCATGGCTTAATCCTTTGCTCCGATGGGTGTTCGGTGTCTGTAGTGGGAATTTCCTCAGTAATAACCAGTAGGACGGTACCAGAAATGGTAGAATCGCATTCGTTTTCCCACTTGTATTTTTACCCTGCGTCATTTTTCACTTCAGGTGAGGAATTCTGATCAACCACCAAAAAACACGCTGCGTCTTTTTAGCCTGCACACAATACATTGGAAGGGCAACCCGCAAGATTTGTTGGTACCAAAAACTCTCTCCCCTAACCTGGCGAGATCTTGGTGTGGGGTCACAAATTGTTTCGAACCTGACGTGCCAAAGCAAGCAAGTAAAGCGTACACGAAAGAAGCCATGCATGCCCCCACCCCGTCGTATGAGCTTAAAAAGAACCCATTCGACGAAGGTCAGACTCGGAGACTACAAAATCCCTCTTAAGCGAACTATAACTCTAAAAACTACTACCCTCATACCACCCGCCTCACAGCCTCAATGGTCAACCGGAGAACCCTAAAACACCGAACCTCTAAACCACAATAACCGCTAAAAAAGGAAAGTTCAGTTTCAATCCCATCGCAAGGAGAAGGGTGGCGGCGGGTAGTGGGGGGGGGTGGCGGTCTTCCTCTCCTCCGCGTGATTGTGGAGCGATGTGGCCCGTTCACGTGTCGGTGCTGCCGCAGGACGCGTCGGCAGAGGAGCCGCTGCCGGTCACCCTCGGGATGGATGCGGCGAGCAGCGTGTTGCTGGTGAAGGAAGAGGACCGGCTGCACGCGTTCGACATCGACGTGGCCCCTGTGGGCATCGCCGAGGTCGTCGAGAAGACGGGGCAGGCCTGGCGGCGGGGCAGCCACAACAGCCTCCTGGTCACGTACAGCGGCCGCGACGCTATCCGCGACGGTTTGCTCGCCCTCCTCGAAGATATCGCCGACAGCGACATCGACTGCTGTATGCCTTTTTTTTTTGACTGTTTTTTTTTGTAAAGGGAGGGGGGAGGGACGGAAGGGAGGGATGGGGGGGGGGGGCAGGGTATTAGCGTGGCCCTCGAAATCGTGTACAACCTGAAAATTATGTGAGGGATAGCCATTTTCTGGCGGGGAAGCTATGTTGGGCACTTTTTGTCTCGAAGATTTGTAAAAACAGGGGTTCGGCTAGAAGCTCTTCAAAAAAAGCGCAGTTTGCGCGGAAGAAAAGCCTCTGTTCGCTGTTGCACCGTGCCCATCCCGGTGCAGTGGGTTGGACCCCCGACCGACTGCACCGGGGCACCAGGGGCGCTTCACCGAGGACCCCCGTGTTTCAGATCGTGTCCTCCCCGTCTTGTATAAGAACGGGTTTGGCTTGTTATTGTTGACTCAGGCCCCCCGTGTTTCAGATCGTGTCCTCCCCGTCTTGTATAAGAACGGGTTTGGCTTGTTATTGTTGACTCAGGCCCCCCGTGTTTCAGATCGTGTCCTCCCCGTCTTGTATAAGAACGGGTTTGGCTTGTTATTGTTGACTCAGGCCCCCCGTGTTTCAGATCGTGTCCTCCCCGTCTTGTATAAGAACGGGTTTGGCTTGTTATTGTTGACTCAGGCCCCCCGTGTTTCAGATCGTGTCCTCCCCGTCTTGTATAAGAACGGGTTTGGCTTGTTATTGTTGACTCAGGCCCCCCGTGTTTCAGATCGCGTCCTCCCCGTCTTGTATAAGAACGGGTTTGGCTTGTTATTGTTGACTCAGGCCCCCCGTGTTTCAGATCGTGTCCTCCCCGTCTTGTATAAGAACGGGTTTGGCTTGTTATTGTTGACTCAGGCCCCCCGTGTTTCAGATCGTGTCCTCCCCGTCTTGTATAAGAACGGGTTTGGCTTGTTATTGTTGACTCAGGCCCCCCGTGTTTCAGATCGTGTCCTCCCCGTCTTGTATAAGAACGGGTTTGGCTTGTTATTGTTGACTCAGGCCCCCCGTGTTTCAGATCGCGTCCTCCCCGTCTTGTATAAGAACGGGTTTGGCTTGTTATTGTTGACTCAGGCCCCCCGTGTTTCAGATCGTGTCCTCCCCGTCTTGTATAAGAACGGGTTTGGCTTGTTATTGTTGACTCAGGCCCCCCGTGTTTCAGATCGCGTCCTCCCCGTCTTGTATAAGAACGGGTTTGGCTTGTTATTGTTGACTCAGGCCCCCCGTGTTTCAGATCGCGTCCTCCCCGTCTTGTATAAGAACGGGTTTGGCTTGTTATTGTTGACTCAGGCCCCCCGTGTTTCAGATCGCGTCCTCCCCGTCTTGTATAAGAACGGGTTTGGCTTGTTATTGTTGACTCAGGCCCCCCGTGTTTCAGATCGCGTCCTCCCCGTCTTGTATAAGAACGGGTTTGGCTTGTTATTGTTGACTCAGGCCCCCCGTGTTTCAGATCGCGTCCTCCCCGTCTTGTATAAGAACGGGTTTGGCTTGTTATTGTTGACTCAGGCCCCCCGTGTTTCAGATCGTGTCCTCCCCGTCTTGTATAAGAACGGGTTAGGCTTGTTATTGTTGACTCAGGCCCCCCGTGTTTCAGATCGTGTCCTCCCCGTCTTGTATAAGAACGGGTTTGGCTTGTTATTGTTGACTCAGGCCCCGCGCAGCGGCAAATTTTTTTTACATAAGCGCCAGCTTGAAAGGAAATGCTCGACGATGCTGCCCGACAAAGAACAGAAGGGATCCCAAGTGCTGTAACTACCGAACCACGTGTTGAACGGACGTGAGGTCATGCGGGTCTACCCCTACACGACAAATGGTGTAAGCGAAGAACAAATCAGATTGTGTTTGTATTGTATTTGCCCCTTACCTCTATATTTCCCCCCTTCCATTCGGAGTCGAAGCAGCTACGTCGAGTATTTTTGGATACACTTGTGAGGGGGGAGGGTAGTTTCTTGGCCCCGCGCAGCGGCAATTTTTTTTTGGGTATGTTTCTTGGTGACGTGTTTATGACTGTCCCCCCCTGATGATGAGACGTTAGCTAGGCCCCACCAGCAGTTGGACCCAGTTTGACCCATACACCACGGGGCTGGCCCCCAGGGTTTCCGAAAAAAACGCATATTTCTTTTGGATTTTTCCGTTTTCCAAGGTGGACTAGAGGATGTGACACCACTTTCCTCCCAGATTCTTTGTCAACAACAGCAGCTCGTGCTGGGATCCTTTTTTTTTTTCCCGTTTTTTTTTTTTTTTTTTTTTTTTTTTTTTTTTCAAAATGTGAGGATTTGCCTCACAATTGAAACTGACGCTAACCCTATGGGGGGGGGCAGGGTATTAGTTTGAAGGCTTCCGGCGTTTGCAGATTTAGACTGTTACTATGGGGTGGTTTTGGGCGGTGTTTCGGTGCCGTTTTCGCGGATGTGCGGCATCTTGGGGCGGAGCCGACACATCTCCACAACTTCGTTCCGCAAAAGAGGGGTCTTCTTGGGTCCTTTATGGGGTTTTTATGGGTCAATTATGGTCACCCCGTCAGTTTGGCGACACATTTTGCGGGCGTTTTCAACCAGTCTGGATCAAGCTTTTCGGGGGTTTCCGAATGCTTCTGGGTTCCCTGTGGGGTTGGGTGCCATAATATTATTGGGACGCGATATATTATGGGGACGCGCTCCAAAAACAGTCAAAATCGTAAACAAAGGTTATCACCCCGTCGCTCCCGAGAAAAACACCGTAATTTTACCCCTCGCTTGCCCACCCACCCTTGCCCATTTTTTGCTTCAAGTCCAGTGTCCTGAGGCGTCACGAAGAAGTTCGTGGCATACACACGAGAATCTCTGCATGACCTTTCTACGTTTGTTACGCACCATCAATCTGGCATCACGCAACAGCAAGGACGAGAGCAGCGAGTACGGAGCGGCGAGGCGGGCGAGGAGGAGAGTATTAGTATTCGACGAATCGAATAATAATCGATTCGACGGTAACACAATAACACAGGTGTTATTATTCGACCCCCGCCCTTTAGTAAGCGGTCGGGTTTTTGAAGTCTCCGTTTGACTCTGTGAGGCGGGGGGGAAAGGGGGGGGTTTTCCTTTTGTGCTGTTAGAGCAGGGCCTGGGCAGTGTGTTTTCATTCCTTTTCGTACTTTGTGTCGCTTTTACCTTACTGTTTACTGTCACATGTGGTTGCGCATCTGTGTAACTTCGTTTTTGGCGTATGTGACCGACACCAGGTCCACTGCGTTGTGCAAGTGGTCCTGGGCCCCCCACGTCCCACACGGTTTTCGTAGCAATATTTTGGCCCAACCCCAAAGTTCTTCATTTGGGCCCAGGTTCGTTTTTTTTTAGTACTAACAATCTTGTGGGTTGCCCTTCAATGTATTGTGCAGGCTAAAAAGACGTAGGCAGCGTGTTTTGGTGGTTGAATTCCTTACCTGAATACACACAGGGTAAATACAAGTGGGAAAACGATCAACCGGCACGCACAAACAAAAAGCTTGGATTTCGTGCCGGGGCTAGGTACAAGGGTACCAATGGCCTTCAGTGACCCGCTGGTGTCTCCCTGGTGCGATGCTACCAACGTGGACTGTGGCAAGCCCACACCTCGGGCCTTCTGCGCCCGGTACGGCTACCGGTGCGGCTAACAAATGCAATTTGTCAAGAACTAAAGCCGATCGATGACAGCGCATTATCCTCACTCCCGTTAGATGAACAAATACAGGGTTGAAGGAAGTGCGCACAAATGCAAGGGACGTAAGTGAAAATGCCTGCCGTTTATCGCGACGACATTGATCTTTCTACTGTGAAGTAGGACGTGGCCGCGGTTGAGTGGCCTGCGGAGGAGACGAAAGCTAAGGAAAGAACAACTTGTGTGTTCTATTCCTCATGCGGCACCGTTTGTCGGTCACAAATTCTTACGAACCTGACTTGCCAAAGCAAGCAAGTAAAGTGTACACAAAAGAAGCCATGCATGCCCCCCCCAAACCAACCCAGTACGTATCAGCTTTTTAAAAGAACCCACTTCGACGGGTTGGGTTTTGATGTTTTTCCTTAAGTAATTGCCTAGGAATTGGCTTGTGAGGGTGATTTGGCCTTGTTTTTCGCATCCTGCAGCCGTTATTTCAGCCTAAACGAGCGTCTGACCACTTTTCCCGCCCCTTCGGAGCATTTCATGGGAAGGTCACTCGGAGACTCTAAAATCCCGGATTCTCAAGCGAACTATAACTCTGAAAAACGCCGAACAACGCGCAGGGGTGTCGGCGGCCGGGTGTCCTGCGAAGGATGATGGCGACTACGTGACGGACCTGCTGTCAGCGTCTGAGCCAGCGCCGAAGCTACGGAAGGGCATGCTGAAGTCGGTCGACAGCCTGACGCCGAAGCGAGTCCGAGTAAACACGGATGCGGGCACTCAGCTGGCTTCGAAAGTGACGAGTTTGAGTGACAAGGAGAACCATGTGCTGCTGATCGTGACCCTTGCGGACCCCCGCCTAGGGAGGGAGCGGCGGATGGTCATCGCCCAGCTGTGCGAGCGCGACATCGGCGTCTTGTTCCCGCTGGGCGCGGCGCTGCGGAGCGTCAGGAAGGACAGCAGCGAAGGCATCCGGTCGCTGACCGCGCGGAACACGAGCGCCGTGACGCTGCTGACGCACCACGCCCTCAAGGGGGCCCCGTGCGAGCTCGGCGTCGCGTTCTCGTTCGAGAACTGCAAGTCCCCCTCCAAGTCCGTCCACCTCATGAAGTTCGCCACCGAGCTCTGCGGGCGGCCCATGATCGCTTCGCGCAGCGTGAACCCGCACCTGCCTCTCACCCAAGGCATGTTTCTTCTTTGAGAGAAAGTCAGATTGGCGCGTGCCGAAAACCTTTTTTTGAGTTATAGCCACCAATCTTAAGTGCCGCAAACCAGTTCCACCACTTTTAAGTGCCGAAGACCCGTTCTACCACTTTTGAGTGCCGAAAATCAGTTCTACCACTTTTAGGTGCCGAAGACCAGTTCTACCACCTTTGAATGCCGAAAACCAGTTCTACCACTTTTAAGTGCCGAAGACCAGTTCTACCACCTTTGAATGCCGAAAACCAGTTCTACCACTTTTAAGTGCCACTTTTAAGTGCCGAACACCAGGTCTACCACTTTTGAGTGCCGAAAACCAGTTCTACCTTTTGAGTGCCGAAAGCCAGTTCTACCACTTTTAAGTGTCGAACACCAGGTCTACCACTTTTGAGTGTCGAAAATCAGTTCTACCACTTTTGAGTGCCAAAAAGGTGTCGAGTCTGAGTGAAAACGAGGACCATGTGCTGCTGGTCGTGACCCTTGCGGACCGGGAGGGAGCGGCGGATGGTCATCGCCCAGCTGTGCGAGCGCGACATCTGCGTCTTGTTCCCGCTGGGCGCGGCGCTGCGGAGCGTCAGGAAGGACAGCAGCGAAGGCATCCGGTCGCTGACCGCGCGGAACACGAGCGCCGTGACGCTGCTGACGCACCACGCCCTCAAGGGGGCCCCGTGCGAGCTCGGCGTCGCGTTCTCGTTCGAGAACTGCAAGTCCCCCTCCAAGTCCGTCCACCTCATGAAGTTCGCCACCGAGCTCTGCGGGTGGCTCATGATCGCTTCGCGCAGCGTGAACCCGCACCTGCCTCACCCAAGGCATGTTTCTTCTTTGAGAGAAAGTCAGATTGGTGCATGCCTAAGTGCCGAAAACCAGTTCTACCACTTTTGAGTGCCGAAAGCCAGTTCTACCACTTTTAAGTGCCGAAAACCAGTTCTACCAGTTTTAACTGCCGAATACTAGTTCTACCACTTTTAAGTGCCAAAAAGTGACGAGCTTGGGTGACAAAGAGAACCATGTGCTGCTGGTCGTGACCCTTGCGGACCCCCGCCTAGGGCTATGGTGGCTGCATACGGCTGCATACGCGTGTGCACCCAAACCTGCATACGCATACGGCGCTGCATACGTATGCATACGTATGCTTACGGCTATGCATACGTATGCTTTTTGCTATGCATACGTATGCTTACGGCTATGCATACGTATGCATACGTATACATACGTATGCTTACGGCTATGCATACGTATGCATACGTATGCATACGTATACATACGTATGCTTACGGCTATGCATACGTATGCTTTTTGCTATGCATACGTATGCATACGGCTGTGACTTCTCTGGCAATGCACCTCCTTCGTCCAGGACGAAGGGGGAGTCGAAAAGGATACTTAAAAGTAGGATTTCGTGAGTGTCGACGGAACCTACGTCCGCCGCAACCCGGGGTACGCGCAAGCGTGTTCACTCCCGTGAGCCGCGCTCCGATGGGGCAACCGGAGCTGGTTGTCTCAGGTCTCGGGTCTGCTGAGCAACTCGCTTTAGCAACGGTCATGGAACACCAAATGTTCCCTACCAACCGCCCGCGTGGTGCGGGTCTTTTCCGCAGCCCGTTGTGGGCTGTCGTGCGCCTTGTTCAGTGCTTCGAGCTGGCGTTTGTCGTCGTCGGGGAAAAAGCGAGGCAGACATTGACCCTTGGCACGCATCCTCATCGACCCTGCATGCAATACCTCGTAGTCTATCCTACACGGTGACGTTTCGAGTCGGTGCCCAAGTCACACCTGAAAAGCGGGTGACACCCGCTTTTTCAACTCCAGCAGCTTCTGGGACTGGACTCCACCGTGTACACTCGGAGGCCCGTCGTGCAGCAGCCGGAAGGCCGGGCTGGCCTCACACAGCCCCACATATGCATACGTATGCAGCCGTATGCGTATCATGCAGGGTCAAAACCTTGTGTCTTTTTGGAAATGGCCAAAAAAAAATTTCCGGAAGAAAATTGGGTTTTTTGAATTTTAAAAGTTTGGAACAAACTCTGCAGTAATTTTTGAGGAAGTTGAGCAAATCTTTTTTTTTCCAAACTTTTTTTTTGGGGTCCATCGGCCCCGCGGGAGCGTTTTAAAAAGACACAAGGTTTTGACCCTGCATGGTATGCATATTTTTAAATCTGCATACGCATACGCATAAGTATGCACGTATGCAGCTAGCCCAGGCCTAGGGGATGGTCATCGCCCAGCTGTGCGAGCGCGACGTCAGCGTCGGCGCGGCGCTGCGGGAGCAGCAGCAGCAGCAGCAGCAGCAGAGCTCCGCCGACGAGGCAGCCGTCCGGTGGGAGCAGGAAGCTGGGCGCCGGGCGCGGGAGGCGCCGCTCCCGAGGCGGCACCCGCAGAAGAAGAAGAAGACCCGCCCGTCGTCGGAAGACGACGACGAGCCCGGCACGTCGTCCCACCTGTCACACGTCCGGTACACCACCGTCGGCGGCGGCGGCAGCCGGCACCGCGACGGACAAACACCCGCACGGAGCACCGGCACAGGAGCTTACCCTAAGAGGACCCTATTATGACCTAATACTGCCGGGTCACACCCCACGATGACCCCCTCATAACTCACTTCGAAAAGATTGACCACCCCCCCACCTGTGTCCGTCTATTTAGCGATTTCTTCGAAGAAGACTTGATGCCAGCATCATCCGCGCACGAGAGGCAGTGCGTCCTCTTAAGAATTAAACTGAGAATCTTCCTCACTTTGATGCCATGCATCAAACATACATGAGAGGCAAGTAGTGCTGAACACGAAACTAAGATTTCTCCCCCGAAACTTGTACCAGACTCGAAGAATGTCCTAAGTAGACCCCCTCCACCACAGACCTTTTGAAGGCGGGGCGCTCCTGCGGCAACACGGACGAAACCGAAGCGGAGGACGGCCCCCGCGACGCCGACAACAGCAACAACAACAACAACAACAACAACAACAACAACACCACCAGCAACCCCCTCGCTATTGACGGCACGCGCCGGCCGGGCAAATCGGGGCGGGCGAGGCCCGAAGGGCGGCACCAGCGGCAGCAGCAGCAGCAGCAGCAGCAGCAGCAGCAGCAGCAGCAGCAGCAGCAGCAGCAGCAGCAGCAGCAGCAGCAGCAGCAGCAGCAGCAGCAGCAGAGCTCCGCCGACGAGGCAGCCGTCCGGTGGGAGCAGGAAGCTGGGCGCCGGGCGCGGGAGGCGCCGCTCCCGAGGCGGCACCCGCAGAAGAAGAAGAAGACCCGCCCGTCGTCGGAAGACGACGACGAGCCCGGCACGTCGTCCCACCTGTCACACGTCCGGTACACCACCGTCGGCGGCGGCGGCAGCCGGCACCGCGACGGACAAACACCCGCACGGAGCACAGGAGCTTACCCTAAAAGGACCCTATTATCACCTAATACTGCCGGGTCACACCCCACGATGACCCCCTCATAACTCACTTCGAAAAGGTTGACCACCCCCCCACCTGTGTCCGTCTATTTAGCGATTTCTTCAGCATCATCCGCGCACGAGAGGCAGTGCGTCCTCTTAAGAATTAAACTGAGAATCTTCCTCACTTTGATGCCATGCATCAAACATACATGAGAGGCAAGTAGTGCTGAACACGAAACTAAGATTTCTCCCCCGAAACTTGTACCAGACTCGAAGAATGTCCTAAGTAGACCCCCTCCACCACAGACCTTTTGAAGGCGGGGCGCTCCTGCGGCAACACGGACGAAACCGAAGCGGAGGACGGCCCCCGCGACGCCGACAACAGCAACAACAACAACAACACCACCAGCAACCCCCTCGCTATTGACGGCACGCCCCGGCCGGGCAAAGCGGGGCGGGCGAGGCCCGAAGGGCGGCACCAGCGGCAGCAGCAGCAGCAGCAGCAGCAGAGCTCCGCCGACGAGGCAGCCGTCCGGTGGGAGCAGGAAGCTGGGCGCCGGGCGCGGGAGGCGCCGCTCCCGAGGCGGCACCCGCAGAAGAAGAAGAAGACCCGCCCGTCGTCGGAAGACGACGACGAGCCCGGCACGTCGTCCCACCTGTCACACGTCCGGTACACCACCGTCGGCGGCGGCGGCAGCCGGCACCACGACGGAGCCACCCGGGCGGAGCACCGGCGCAGGAGCGTTCCGCGGCGGGATGTCTCTCAGGGTAGCAAGACAGAATCGGAGCAGGACGCTTGGACGTCGATCCTGTCCAACGCGGAAGAAATCGAGCCCAGGGGGGGCCGAACCCGCAGTGGCAACGCGTGGAACCGGAGCAGAACGTACAGCGCCTGGGACGAGTACGCGGACGCTGAAGGCACTGTTCCCGCGTTAACCCGGAGGGCGGAGCACCGGAGCGCGACGAAGACGCCGCCGCCGGTGAGGAAGGCTGGGCGGAAAAAGGGGCCTCCCGGTGCCGAAGACCGCAGCCACAGCCACAGCAACAACAACAACAACAACAACAACAACTACAACAGCGGGAGCGTCAACTACAGCGCGAGCAAGGCGCCGTCGTCGGTGCATGACACGCCGGCGGCGCGGGGCGCGCGGCCGCCGGGGCACGCGACGAAGCGCACGCGGCAGGGCGCCGCCAGCGCCTTGTCGCCGGGAGGCGGCGGCGGCAGCGGGGAGTCCCTGCGTTCGGAAATCGACATCCTTCGAAGAAGCAACGTGTGTAGTCCTTTTATTTTGCTTTCTTTTAGCACCGTGTTCGGAAAGAATATTGGACCGGAAAGAACTTTTCGGAGGTTCTGAAAAAATTGGACTTTTTTCCGCTCAAACCAAGTTTGGGGGTTTCGTTTTTTCACAACAAAACTACGCATTTCTTTGTGGTATTTTGAAGCCTGACCCAGGGAACCTCTGCCACTCGTTTCTTTGTCAAGATGCTGTAACTACCGAACCACGTGTTGAACGGACGTGAGGTCATGCGGGTCTACCCCTACACGACAAATCACACAAACACAACAGGTCAAAGTCCTGAGTGAGAAAGCAACACACGGTGGTGTAAGCGAAGAACAAAAGGGGATGTGACATTGTCGAATAACAACAGATATTTGACACACGTCTGGTTGTCTAAAAACACTACCACTTGGGATCCCTTCTGCTCTTTGTCGGGCAGCATCGTCGAGCATTTCCTTTCAAGCTGGCGCTTATGTAAAAAATACTCGAGGGACTGCCTTGTGCTCATTTCGAAGGAGGCTAGAGGGGGAGAAAACAATACAACTACAGAGTCGGTCTTTTTGTTGAATGCTTACGCCCGCCACTAAACCCAGATTCACCTGTGTTTCGTGTGGGCTACAGCACATTTACCTCCTTTGATCTATCGCAACTGGCACTACTTGATCCTGCTACTGTTCAGCTACCCGGAACTTTTTTTAGTTTTCGACAAATCGAATAATAACACAGGTGTTATTATTCGACCCCCCCCTTTAACAATCTTGCGGGTTGCCCCTTCAATGTAAAAACCGCAAGTGCCGCGAAATCCAAGCACCACACTGCGAGAAAATACATATAAACGCGGACAACAGACCGGTACGGGCTACAAGGCAACCCCTGCTCAACTTGTAGAACGTGGGGGGCCCAAGACTACACTCCACGAAGGAATGTACTTGGTGTCGGTCACAAACAGTCCCGGACATGGCTAGCCATAACCCATATCGAAAGCGTGCACTAAATACACAACCCGTAACCACAGCCCTTTCTTGCTCTAAGAGAACCCATTCATGAACGGTCACACGGAGACCCTAAAACCCCGGAATTTCAGCGAACTTTAACTCTAAAAAGACGTAGGCAGCGTGTTTTGGTGGTTGTTCAGAATTCCTTACCTGAAAGTGACGCAGGGTAAATACAAGTGGGAAACCGATCAACCGGCGCGCACAAACAACAAAACGAAGCGCCTGTCTTTTTCTGACACCATTTGCGGATCAGTTGCATGTGTAGCTCATACGAAACACAGGCAAATCTGGGAACTTTAACTCTAAAAACACTACTGCACACACAAACACCACCAGCTTATTATATTATGCAGCATTCGCTAGAGATGAGCATCAACCAGCAAGAAGTCGAAATGGAGAAGCTCGAAGAAGCGACCGTCCAGGCCCGGCACGACAACGAGCAGGTATCCAGCGCCATGCGGGCCACGCAGAAGATGAACACGCGGCTCTCGTACGACCTGCGCCGGCTGCGCATGGACCTCGAAAAGCTGCAAGACGAGCACAGCCTGGCCCTCGAGCACATCGAAGAGGAGGCCCAGCACCGGAAAGAGGTCGAACGCGAGCTCCGGCACCTGAAGGACAAGGACCTGTGCAGGCTACGGGGATAGACACACAACACAAGGTCAACAGCAATAGAACAGTCACCGAACACACCAACCGCACTAACACAAACACAAGCACAAACACAACACAAGCACGAGCACAAAAACTCAAATATGGTCCTCAGAATACAATAACCGCACACACAAACACAATCATAAGCACAACTACAAACACACTCACACACAAACTTGTACAGCATTCGCTAGAGATGAGCATCAACCAGCAAGAAGTCGAAATGGAGAAGCTCGAAGAAGCGACCGTCCAGGCCCGGCACGACAACGAGCAGGTATCCAGCGCCATGCGGGCCACGCAGAAGATGAACACGCGGCTCTCGTACGACCTGCGCCGGCTGCGCATGGACCTCGAAAAGCTGCAAGACGAGCACAGCCTGGCCCTCGAGCACATCGAAGAGGAGGCCCAGCACCGGAAAGAGGTCGAACGCGAGCTCCGGCACCTGAAGGACAAGGACCTGTGCCGGCTCCGAGAAGACGTGGGGCGGCGCGTGCGGTCGCCGATCCGGTCGAAGACGGCGCAGAACGAGCTCGGCGACCTGCGGTTGGAGATGGTGGCGCTCAAGTCGCAGAACACGTCGCTGCGGAAGAAGCTGGCCAACCACGACTCTACGAAGGTCAGGAACGAGTTGGACATGCATCAAAAAGTGCTCGAAACGCTCCGGGAAAGAGTCAGAGCCGCGGAACACGCGTCACACGCCCACCAGCAGGAGGTGGCTGTTCTGAAAGAGCAGAAGGCGGGCATCGCCCGGGAGCTGGCCGTGGCGCAGTCGGGAAAAGACCGGCTCCTCGAGACGGTGGCCATCGGCAACAGCTACAACGGCTGCCTGGTGTCCGGGACGGTGCTGCTGCACGCGGCGGCGGCGGAGCTCCTCGAAAGGGGCACCCACGTCTCGGCGCGGCCGTCTTGCCAGGCGGCCCAAGCGGATCCCGCGTCGCCCTTCGCGCTGACGTTCGCCGCCGTGCAGGAGCTGGAGTCCACGATCAGCGTCTTCAAGCGCGACGTCCAGCGCACGGAGCCCGTCTTGGCCCTCTCGCAGCTGCGGCCTGCCATCGGCGACGAAGCCGCCAGACTGGTGAAGCTGGGCGAGTTGCTGACAGCGGCGGAGCAACTCAACACCAACCTCAGGGTCTTCGAGAATGCTGATTAGAACAAACAACAACCAGTGGGCTCTTCTGCTGAGCATCTTGTCCAAGTTGCGAGAGAGCCAAGGCACTGAGCCTGTGCTTGGCATCCTGAGATTACCCCCTCAGGTGACACCACTTTATCTTTAGCCATACTTCAACGCTCTTTCGCAACTGAGGCTTGGTCTTGGGGAACGAAGCCGCCAGACTGGTGAAGCTGGGCGAGTTGCTGACAGCGGCGGTGCAACTCAACACCAAGGTCTTCGAGAATACTGATTAGAACGAAAGCAACAACCAGTGCGTTTTTTTTGCAGTTCTTCTGCCGAGCGTCTTGTCCAAGTTGCGCGAGCCAAGGCACTCCCACCAGCAGGAGGTAGCTGTTCTGAAAGAGCAAAAGGCGGGCATCACCCGGGAGCTGGCCGTGGCGCAGTCGGGAAAAGACCGGCTCTTCGAGACGGTGGCCATCGGCAACAGATACAACGGCTGCCTGGTGTCCGGGACGGTGCTGCTGCACGCGGCGGCGGCGGAGCTCCTCGAAAGGGGCACCCACGTCTCGGCGCGGCCGTCTTGCCAGGCGGCCCAAGCGGACGCCTCAGGGTCTTCGAGAATGCCGATTAAAACGAAAAAAGCAACAACCAGTGGCTTCGAGAATACTGATTAGAACAAACACCATCAGTTCTTCTGCAGAGCATCTTGTCCAAGTTGCCAGCCAATTTGTGCGCCCGAACAAGGTTGTTGGAAACACAAACAACACAGAGTACGTACAAGAATGTGGAAATGGCAGAAAAACGAGGTTTACTCACAGTCTGAGACTCGACAAAAAAGTAAACCACGAAAACAGTCTAAAAAGAAAAGGTTCCCTGAACCTTGTTTGTATCTCTCCTCCTTATTGTTTCCACCCACACCATATACCCACTCAACCCTCACCCTCTCTTCATGTACAAGTATTAGAGTTGGTTCACTGACGCACGAAAGATACGTTTTGGTATGGAATCCTGATGTCGATGGTGCTGACACACACGTGCACGGTGGAGTAGTTAGAGCTGGAGTTAAACAGTCCACACCCGCTTTTCGGGTATGACTCGGACACACCCTACTGGACCTCACCGTGCGAGGAGTAAGCAAAGCGTGCAGAGGGGCGGAGCCTCGATAACAGCCCTGTTGACACGCGCGACATGCCAGCAGTAGTGTAAATTTGTTGCATTAGTGTGATTGTCAGGCCTTCGACTACCCTGAGCAACGCACTATGCTAACAGTAAAAGCAGGGCCGTTTTCCAATGTTGTGTCCTGGCAACCTCAGATCACCAAGCCCCCCCTCGCAAAATTTCCGCGCACTCCGCAAAAAGGGGAGGGTGCCGCGGGTAGCATTCCTACACCCCGGACTCCCACTCCGGATTGCGGGAGTGGTTTTGCGGTCGTTTGTGCGGTCGACCTCACTCCCTCAATGAGGGAGTGGGGCCCCCTCAATGCGGGAGTGGGACCCCCTCAATGAGGGAGTGCAACCCCCTCAACCCTCAATGAAGGAGTGCGACCCCTCAATGAGGGAGTGGGACCCCCTCAACCCTCAATGAAGGAGTGCGACCCCTCAAAGCGGGAGTGGGACCCCCTCAATGAAGGAGTGCGACCCTCTCAATGCGGGAGTGGGACCCCCTCAATGAGGGAGTGCGACCCCCTCAACCCTCAATGAAGGAGTGCGACCCCTCAATGAGGGAGTGCGACCCCCTCAATGCGGGAGTGGGACCCCCTCAAATGAGGGAGTGCGACCCTCTCAATGCGGGAGTGGGACTCCCTCAATGAGGGAGTGCGACCCTCTCAATGAGGGAGTGGGACCCCTTCAACCCTCAATGAGGGAGTGCGACCCCCTCAATGAGGCCCTCCATGCGGGAGTGGGACTCCCTCAATGCGGGAGTGCGACCCCCTCAATGAGGGAGTGGGACTCCCTCAATGTGCCACTCCCGCACTTTTTCACTCCCGCATTGACTTAGTATACGGCTGCTGAAGTCCGCGGCGTAGTTGAGACAACCAGCATTACTGGCCTACCGCACTTTGGGAGGCTCTAGAGTTGGCGGCAACCTTCAGTCTTGTGCCCACCTTTGAGCGATAGTGGCAGTCCTCAGGGCAGACGCCCCCTGCAAGATGTCCGGGGGGCCGTCCCGCCGTAGAGAAGATTTTGCAGTTGAGACAACCCAGGAATGCTGGTTTGTGCGGCACTTGTGAAGCGGGTGCTGGCGAAAGGTCCCAGCCCACTGAGTAATCCTGACACCTCGTTGGAAGCATGAAAAAAGTTGCATATTGCTCGCTTTTCTTCTTTTGAGTCTCTTCTCGGGTGCTTTTGTCTCTGTTCGTACGAAGCTTAGTTCTTGTCCATTTTCCCCTTTCTCTCCAGTCGTTCATGTGCAGACCGTTGGCAGACGGGACCTACACGCCATCACCGACCTGATCCAGGAGAGCGAGTCTCCTCCGTCGGCCCTGGGGTTTTTTCTGTGTTGTCACCTCCCGCAGGACATTCTACCACCAGAGCGGTGGAGGGACAGTGCATCCCCTTGCATTATTTCTGCCCAGACGTGAGTCTCCCCCGTCGGCCCTGGGGCTTGTTCTGTTGTCACCTCCCGCAGGACATTCTACCACCAGAGCGGTGCAGGGATAGTGCATCCCCTTGCATTATTTCTGCCCAGACGTGAGTCTCCCCCGTCGGCCCTGGGGCTTGTTCTGTTGTCACCTCCCGCAGGACATTCTACCACCAGAGCGGTGGAGGGATAGTGCATCCCCTTGCATTATTTCTGCCCAGACGTGAGTCTCCCCCGTCGGCCCTGGGGCTTGTTCTGTTGTCACCTCCCGCAGGACATTCTACCACCAGAGCGGTGGAGGGATAGTGCATCCCCTTGCATTATTTCTGCCCAGACGTGAGTCTCCCCCGTCGGCCCTGGGGCTTGTTCTGTTGTCACCTCCCGCAGGACATTCTACCACCAGAGCGGTGCAGGGATAGTGCATCCCCTTGCATTATTTCTGCCCAGACGTGAGTCTCCCCCGTCGGCCCTGGGGCTTGTTCTGTTGTCACCTCCCGCAGGACATTGTACCACCAGAGCGGTGGAGGGATAGTGCATCCCCTTGCATTATTTCTGCCCAGACGTGAGTCTCCCCCGTCGGCCCTGGGGCTTGTTCTGTTGTCACCTCCCGCAGGACATTCTACCACCAGAGCGGTGGAGGGCCAGTGCATCCCCTTACATTATTTCTGCCCAGATGTGAGTCTCCTCCGTCGGCCCTGGGGTTTGTTCTGTTGTCACACCGCAGAGCATCGACAGCATATCCATCCCCGCTGTGTAGTGCTACTGCATGCTGTGTGTACCACTATGGTCTCCGGCTCCGGCCTGGGAGACTCACCAACGATCGATCGCGCGCCGCTGCGGCGGCGTGCTGCGGAGGACCTTTCCGTCCCACGCACCCCGCCAGCGCGGCGGCGCCGACGCGCAACGCCGCAACTCCGGGCCAACACCCCCGCCCGACGAACGCCGCCGAATGCGCAGCCCCCGGCTGCGTCCATCCGACGCGCGAACCGACGCAAACGCGAAGAAACGAGCGAAGGGTCATCCAACGATGGCTCCGGCCGGGAGGCCACAATGACACCCACTCGTAGGCCGCCTCCGCGGCGACGTAACAGACGCGTTCCATCTGCTGTGACGTAGACACGGAGTGTGCATAGTGCGTTGCTCAGGGTAGTCGAAGGCCTGACAATCACACTAATGCAACAAATTTACACATACTGCATGCTGTGTGTACCACTATGGGTGCTTACGTACCAGCAAAGGAGGATACTACGTAGCTATACAGGCTGTAGGTGGTCATACCTACGTACTGTGTAGCAGCGTAGCATGTACACCGAGGTGCTATGCATACCCTAACTTTAGAAACCTGTAATAACACCTCGAACAACTCGAAACAGTCTGGGTTTAAAAACTTGTAGTACACCTTTGCCCAGGGACTGTCAGAAATCGAAGGGAGCAAGATGGAAGGAGAAGTGACGACAGGGCAGCAGCAGCAGCGGCGGATGCTGCTGGTCGACCCCCACGTACAACCTGTACCAGTACATCGGGGTCGTGCCGGGGGCTGCGCCCCTCGTGATCAAGAACCACGACCCGAGGAGCCGCGACGCAGCACAGTTCTAGGGCCAAGGGTGAGCCCTATCCGAACAACTACTGCACTTTGGCACTCTCTGCTCCTTTATCTCTCAGGAAGATGGTTCCTGCACTCTCTCCCTCTGTCCCCTCAACGGTCAACCGGAAACTCAAAAACACCGGCTTCATAAACTCGAAATCGTCAAGAAACTTGTATCACTAAAGCGTTGCTAGGGGCTGTCAGAAATCGAAGGGAGCAAACCAAAATGGAAGGAGAAGTGACGACAGCGCAGCAGCGGCGGATGCTGCTGGTCGACAACTACGACAGCTACACGTCCAACCTGTACCAGTACATCGGGGTCGTGCCGGGGGCTGCGCCCCTCGTGATCAAGAACCACGACCCGAGGAGCACAGTTCTAGGGTTAAGGGGGAGCCCCATCCGTACAACTACTGCACTTCGGCACTCTCTGCTCCTTTATCTCTCAGGAAGATGGTTCCTGCACTCTCTCCCTCTGTCCCCTCAACGGTCAACCGGAAACTCAAAAATACCGGCTTCATAAACTCGAAGCAGTCTAGAAACCTGTATTTACAAATGCCTTGCTAGGGACTGTCAGAAATCGAAGGGAGCAAGATGGAAGGAGAAGTGACGACAGGGCAGCAGCAGCAGCGGCGGATGCTGCTGGTCGACAACTACGACAGCTACACGTACAACCTGTACCAGTACATCGGGGTCGTGACGGGGGCTGCTCCCCTCGTGATCAAGAACCACGACCCGAGAAGCCGCGACGCAGCCTTCGTGGCGCAGTTCTAGGGTTAAGGGTGAGCCCTATCCGTACAACTACTGCACTTCGGCACTCTCTGCTCCTTTATCTCTCAGGAAGATGGTTCCTGCACTCTCTCCCTCTGTCCCCTCCATGGTCAACCGGAAACTCGCTTCATAAACTCGAAGCAGTCTAGAAAGCTGTATTTACAAATGCCTTGCTAGGGACTGTCAGAAATCGAAGGGAGCAAGATGGAAGGAGAAGTGACGACAGGGCAGCAGCAGCAGCGGCGGATGCTGCTGGTCGACAACTACGACAGCTACACGTACAACCTGTACCAGTACATCGGGGTCGTGACGGGGGCTGCTCCCCTCGTGATCAAGAACCACGACCCGAGAAGCCGCGACGCAGCCTTCGTGGCGCAGTTCTAGGGTTAAGGGTGAGCCCTATCCGTACAACTACTGCACTTCGGCACTCTCTGCTCCTTTATCTCTCAGGAAGATGGTTCCTGCACTCTCTCCCTCTGTCCCCTCCATGGTCAACCGGAAACTCGCTTCATAAACTCGAAGCAGTCTAGAAAGCTGTATTTACAAATGCCTTGCTAGGGACTGTCAGAAATCGAAGGGAGCAAGATGGAAGGAGAAGTGACGGCAGGGCAGCAGCAGCAGCGGCGGATGCTGCTGGTCGACAACTACGACAGCTACACGTACAACTTGTACCAGTACATCGGTGTTGTGACGGGGGCTGCTCCCCTCGTGATCAAGAACCACGACCCGAGGGGCCGCGACGCAGCCTTCGTGGCGCAGTTCTAGGGTTAAGGGTGAGCCCTATCCGTACAACTACTGCACTTCGGCACTCTCTGCTCCTTTATCTCTCAGGAAGATGGTTCCTGCACTCTCTCCCTCTGTCCCCTCCATGGTCAACCGGAAACTCGCTTCATAAACTCGAAGCAGTCTAGAAAGCTGTATTTACAAATGCCTTGCTAGGGACTGTCAGAAATCGAAGGGAGCAAGATGGAAGGAGAAGTGACGGCAGGGCAGCAGCAGCAGCGGCGGATGCTGCTGGTCGACAACTACGACAGCTACACGTACAACTTGTACCAGTACATCGGTGTTGTGACGGGGGCTGCTCCCCTCGTGATCAAGAACCACGACCCGAGGGGCCGCGACGCAGCCTTCGTGGCGCAGTTCTAGGGTTAAGGGTGAGCCCTATCCGTACAACTACTGCACTTCGGCACTCTCTGCTCCTTTATCTCTCAGGAAGATGGTTCCTGCACTCTCTCCCTCTGTCCCCTCAACGGTCAACCGGAAACTCAAAAATACCGGCTTCATAAACTCGAAGCAGTCTAGAAACCTGTATTTACAAATGCCTTGCTAGGGACTGTCAGAAATCGAAGGGAGCAAGATGGAAGGAGAAGTGACGACAGGGCAGCAGCAGCAGCGGCGGATGCTGCTGGTCGACAACTACGACAGCTACACGTACAACCTGTACCAGTACATCGGGGTCGTGACGGGGGCTGCTCCCCTCGTGATCAAGAACCACGACCCGAGAAGCCGCGACGCAGCCTTCGTGGCGCAGTTCTAGGGTTAAGGGTGAGCCCTATCCGTACAACTACTGCACTTCGGCACTCTCTGCTCCTTTATCTCTCAGGAAGATGGTTCCTGCACTCTCTCCCTCTGTCCCCTCCATGGTCAACCGGAAACTCGCTTCATAAACTCGAAGCAGTCTAGAAAGCTGTATTTACAAATGCCTTGCTAGGGACTGTCAGAAATCGAAGGGAGCAAGATGGAAGGAGAAGTGACGACAGGGCAGCAGCAGCAGCGGCGGATGCTGCTGGTCGACAACTACGACAGCTACACGTACAACCTGTACCAGTACATCGGGGTCGTGACGGGGGCTGCGCCCCTCGTGATCAAGAACCACGACCCGAGAAGCCGCGACGCAGCCTTCGTGGCGCAGTTCTAGGGTTAAGGGTGAGCCCTATCCGTACAACTACTGCACTTCGGCACTCTCTGCTCCTTTATCTCTCAGGAAGATGGTTCCTGCACTCTCTCCCTCTGTCCCCTCCATGGTCAACCGGAAACTCGCTTCATAAACTCGAAGCAGTCTAGAAAGCTGTATTTACAAATGCCTTGCTAGGGACTGTCAGAAATCGAAGGGAGCAAGATGGAAGGAGAAGTGACGACAGGGCAGCAGCAGCAGCGGCGGATGCTGCTGGTCGACAACTACGACAGCTACACGTACAACCTGTACCAGTACATCGGGGTCGTGACGGGGGCTGCGCCCCTCGTGATCAAGAACCACGACCCGAGAAGCCGCGACGCAGCCTTCGTGGCGCAGTTCTAGGGTTAAGGGTGAGCCCTATCCGTACAACTACTGCACTTCGGCACTCTCTGCTCCTTTATCTCTCAGGAAGATGGTTCCTGCACTCTCTCCCTCTGTCCCCTCCATGGTCAACCGGAAACTCGCTTCATAAACTCGAAGCAGTCTAGAAAGCTGTATTTACAAATGCCTTGCTAGGGACTGTCAGAAATCGAAGGGAGCAAGATGGAAGGAGAAGTGACGACAGGGCAGCAGCAGCAGCGGCGGATGCTGCTGGTCGACAACTACGACAGCTACACGTACAATCTGTACCAGTACATCGGGGTCGTGACGGGGGCTGCTCCCCTCGTGATCAAGAACCACGACCCGAGAAGCCGCGACGCAGCCTTCGTGGCGCAGTTCTCGGGCGTCGTGATCAGCCCCGGACCTGGGCACCCGGCCATCCCCAACGACATCGGCGTCTGCAGCGACCTTCTCGAGCTGTACGACGGCCCGATTCTGGGCGTCTGCCTCGGGTTCCAAGCCATGGGGCTCCACAACGGCTGTTCCGTCATCAAAGCGCCGAGAGTCGTCCACGGGGAGGTGGCCACTGTAGTGGTGAAGGACCCTGAGGATGAGCTCATGAAGCACCTCCCGCCCGTCTTCACAGCCGTCCGGTACCACAGCCTTATGGTCGATCCCAGCTCCGTCGATCCGACGCGGATCAAGGTCACCGCGGCCGCGCCCGAGTGCAACGGAGCGCGTGACATCCCGATGGCCCTCAAAGTCGTCGGCCGCCGGCAGTGGGGGGTGCAGTACCACCCGGAGTCCGTGTGCACCAAGACCGGCATGGCGCTGCTCACAGCCTTTGCTGGCGTATGCGGGTGGGGCCCAGCCGAGAGCTGGGTACTCAGAACACCCCCCGGCTACCCAGAAGGACCGCCTGCCAGTTCCCCGGCTATTTCCAACTCCGCCCTGCGGACGTTGGAAGTGGTTCCGGTGGTCCTGCCGAAAGGCTTGGACACGCGGCTGGAAGCCGCGGAGCTCGTTTTCGAGGCGTTGTACGGCGGAGGCGGCGGGGGCTGCGTCGGAAGCGCCGGCTCGAGCTGCTGCTGGCTCGACAGCAGCGACCCGAGGGGCCGGTACTCGGTCATGGCGGACAGCGAGCACGCCGGTGCGTTTGTCGTCGAAAAAACGTGCGGCGGAGGGCGGGCGGTGGCAAGCGCAGTCTCGCCAAGCGCGGCAGCGCCAAATGCACCAGCAGCTGCAAGCCCAGCTCTGCCAAGTGCAGTATCGCCAGCGGCAGCGGCGCCAAGCGCAGTCTCGCCAAGCGCGGCAGCGCCGAATGCAGCAGCAGCTGCAAGCCCAGCTCTGCCAAGTGCAGTATCGCCAGCAGCAGCAGCGGCAAGCACGGTCTCGCCAAGCGCGGCAGCGCCGAATGCAGCAGCAGCTGCAAGCCCAGCTCTGCCAAGTGCAGTATCGCCAGCGGCAGCAGCGGCAAGCGCAGTCTCGCCAAGCGCGGCAGCGCCGAATGCAGCAGCGGTTGCACCAAGTGCAGCAGGAGCTGCAGAAAGCAAAGCCCCACCAACTGCACCGGCCGCACTGCCGTCAGCATGTCCAGCAGCAGCAGCAGCAAGCACACGCGCGGTGCAAGCAGCGCCAAGCGCAGCCGCGACGAGCACAGCCCCTTCAGCCACGCCAAGTTCGGCACCGTCAGCTGCAACAGCAGCAGCAGCAGCAGCAGCAGCAGCAGCAGCACCGCCAGGAAACTCCGAGCAGCGTTTGCCCGTAGCCCACGCGGACCCTGAACCCGACGCCCTCGCCGAGATGGAGCGCCACCTGCGCCAAAGGAAGGCGGACGGCCTCGTTCGCCGCACGCTGCCGCCCGTGTGGCTCCGCACCCGGGCCGCCGGCAACGAAGCGTGCGAAGCTACCGAACCTGGTAACGATGAAGTGTCCAATGCACGAGGACAAGCGAAGGGAGGCCGCGAAGCGGAAGCAGGCGCGAGGGAATCATGCAAAGCCACCGGAACAGGGGCTGACGGAGCGGCGAAGGCACAAGAGCAAGCGAAGGGGAGCCGTACGGAGGCGTGGCTGGAAGGCGTGGCACAGGCCGAGCTTCCGTTCATGGGTGGGTTCCTTGGGTACGTCGGGTACGAGATGCGGGCGGAGTGTGCGGCGAAGCTGCACGGCATCGATCCGGGTTCGATCGACCTGGGCCCGGCGGAGACAGGGCTCGACGTGCCTGATCTGTTCATGCTCTTCGTGGAGCGGTTCGCGGTTCTGGACCACGACGAAGGCGTCGTGTACCTTTGCGACACCGTCAGCAACGCCGCCGGCGGCAAAGCAGCGGGAGCAGCAGCCGGAAACGAGCGCCGCCGCCGCAGCCGCAGCAGCAGCAGCTCCAGCAGCAGCAGCGGCAGCTGCGGCGAAAGCGCGGGCCGGGGCGGCGGCGGCGGCGGCGGCCGAAGCGGTGAAAACAGCAACAACAGAAACAACGTCAACGGCGGCGGCAGCGGCGCGAACGGAAGCGACTGCGGCGGCAGCCGCAGCCGCAACGACGACAGCAACAACAACAGCAGCAGCAGCGGCAGCAACAACAACGGCAACAAGAACAACAGCAACGGCAACAGCTACAGCAACGGCAACGGCAAAATTAATGGTGTTCGTGAGAGCACCAGCTGCGGCAACGGCAACGGCAACGGCACCAGCGGCAGCAGGCACAACGACAACAGCAACGTAGCAGTCGGCACCGGCGGCGGCGGCAGCGGGGGGAGCTACGGCGGCAACGACCAAAGCGCGAGCTGCGCGGCGGCGTCGTCAGCGTGGCTCGCGCTCGCCGCAGAGCGGCTGGGGAGGGCGTTTTCCAACACCCGCGTTGCCAGCTTTTCTCCCTGCCAGCACCAGCCGGCTGCAGGCGGCTTGTCGCCGAAGCCTGTTCAAACGGAACAAGGGCTCGTTGGGAGCACTCCGGCCGAGGCTGGCAGCACTGGGAAGGTGACCATCACGCCGGCCCAGTCCCGAGAGAAGAGCGTCGAGAGCAGTGTGGCAGGAAGCGAAACCTGCCAGCACCAGCCGGCAGCAAACGACTTGTCGCCGAAGCCTGTTCAAACGGAACAAGGGCTCGTTGGGAGCACTCCGGCCGAGGCTGGCAGCACTGGGAAGGTGACCTTCACGCCGTCCCCGTCCCGAGAGAAGAGCATCGAGAGCAGTGTGGCAGGAAGCGAAACCTGCCAGCACCAGCCAGCAGCAGACGACTTGTCGCCGAAGCCTGTTCAAACGGAACAAGGGACACCCGCTGGGAAGGTGACCTTTACGCCGTCCCAGTCGCGGGAGGAGTACATCGGGAGCATCGCCGAGTCGCAGCGGCACATCCTCGACGGCGACACGTACGAAGTCTGCCTGACCAACCAGTTCGACTGCCCCGTCGCGGCCTCGGTGGCCCGGAACCCGCTCGACTTCTACAAGAAGCTGCGGAAGGTCAACGGTGCGCCGTATTCCGCCTTCATCAGCGTCCACGGCCGCGCCGCGGTGTGCAGCTCGAGTCCAGAGCGCTTCCTGAAAGTCGGCAGCGACGGGTGGGCGGAGGCGAAGCCCATCAAAGGGACGATCCGACGCGACCTGTCGGACCCGGTGAACGACGAAGCCTTGAAGGAGGAGCTCCGGTCGAGCGAGAAGGACCAGTGTGAGAACCTGATGATCGCGGACCTGCTTCGAAACGACTTGGGGATGCTCTGCGAGCTCGGGAGCGTGACCGTGCCCAGTTTGATGGCGATCGAGACGTACAAAACGGTTCACCAAATGGTGACGACGGTGCGGGGGAAGCTCCACGCGAAGTTCGTCCCGACCGACGCGCTGACCGCAGCCTTCCCCGGCGGTTCGATCGTCGGCGCGCCGAAGCTGCGGACGATGGAGATCATCCAGGCCCTCGAGCGGAGGAGGCGAGGCGTCTACACGGGCAGCATCGGGTACCTGTCAGTCCACGGGAGCTGCGATTTGAACATCGCCATTCGCACCGCCGTCATCGCACAGCCCGCGACGCCAAACTCGACCCCGCACGACGACGGCCGAGGATTCTCCCTCCGCATCGGCGCTGGCGGCGCTATCACCGTCCTGTCCGACCCAGCCGCCGAGTGGGACGAGGTTTGCTCTATTCCTTTCGGTGGGGAAACGAAACTAGTTTCTTTGAAGACCAATAATGTGGTCAACCGGAGACCCTAAAACACCGAACCTCTATGGCCAGCCTACTTATCAGAAACTGCTTATATGGCCACTAAGTTTCATAAATATCTTATATGGCCAGCAATGTGTCAAAAGTTGCCTATATGGCCAGCTATGTTTCAAACGTTGCTTCTATGGCCAGCAATGTTTCAAAAGTTGCTTATATGGCGAGCAATGTTTCAGAAGTTGCTTATATTGCCAGCAATGTTTCAAAGGTTGCTTAAATGGCCACGGGTACTTTTTGGGTCCAATTCTGGATATCTCTTTCCGAGGGTGCAATTTTGGTCCGGGGGTGCCATCTTGGTTTTTGGGTCAGAATTTTTGGGTAGTATTTGCGGTCAATTATTCGTCACGGTTTTGGCTTGCAGTGGTCGGTAGTGGGGTTGCTTGTACGGCCACCAAGGTATGAGGAAATCTCGCCGCCACGGTGTCAGGAGATCTCGCCACCAAGGTATCAGGAGATCTCGCCGCCAAGGTGTCAGGAGATCTCGCCGCCAAGTTATCAGGAGCTCTCACCACCAAGTTATCAGGAGATCTCGCCACCAAGTTATCAGGCGATCTCGCCACCAAGGTATCAGGAGATCTCGCCGCCAAGGTGCCAGGAGATCTCGCCGCCAAGATATCAGGAGATCTCGCCGCCAAGGTGTCAGGAGATCTCGCCGCCAAGTTATCAGGAGATCTCGCCACCAAGGTATCAGGAGATCTCGCCGCCAAGGTGTCAGGAGATCTCGCCGCCAAGGTATCAGAAGAGATCTCGCCGCCAAGGTATCAGGAGATCTCGCCGCCAAGGTATCAGGAGATCTCGCCACCAAGGTGTCAGGAGATCTCGCCGCCAAGTTATCAGGAGCTCTCGCCACCAAGTTATCAGGAGATCTCGCCACCAAGTTAACAGGCGATCTCGCCGCCAAGGTGTCAGGAGATCTCGCCGCCAAGGTGTCAGGAGATCTCGCCACCAAGGTATCAGGAGATCTCGCCGCCAAGGTGTCAGGAGATCTCGCCGCCAAGTTATCAGGAGCTCTCGCCACCAAGTTATCAGGAGATCTCGCCACCAAGTTATCAGGCGATCTCGCCACCAAGGTATCAGGAGATCTCGCCGCCAAGGTGCCAGGAGATCTCGCCGCCAAGATATCAGGAGATCTCGCCGCCAAGGTGTCAGGAGATCTCGCCGCCAAGTTATCAGGAGATCTCGCCACCAAGGTATCAGGAGATCTCGCCGCCAAGGTGTCAGGAGATCTCGCCGCCAAGGTATCAGAAGAGATCTCGCCGCCAAGGTATCAGGAGATCTCGCCGCCAAGGTATCAGGAGATCTCGCCGCCAAGGTATCAGGAGATCTCGCCGCCAAGGTATCAGGAGATCTCGCCACCAAGGTGTCAGGAGATCTCGCCGCCAAGTTATCAGGAGATCTCGCCACCAAGTTATCAGGAGATCTCGCCACCAAGTTAACAGGCGATCTCGCCGCCAAGGTGTCAGGAGATCTCGCCGCCAAGGTGTCAGGAGATCTCGCCACCAAGGTATCAGGAGATCTCGCCGCCAAGGTGTCAGGAGATCTCGCCGCCAAGTTATCAGGAGCTCTCGCCACCAAGTTATCAGGAGATCTCGCCACCAAGTTATCAGGCGATCTCGCCACCAAGGTATCAGGAGATCTCGCCGCCAAGGTGTCAGGAGATCTCGCCGCCAAGATATCAGGAGATCTCGCCGCCAAGGTGTCAGGAGATCTCGCCGCCAAGTTATCAGGAGATCTCGCCACCAAGGTATCAGGAGATCTCGCCGCCAAGGTGTCAGGAGATCTCGCCGCCAAGGTATCAGAAGAGATCTCGCCGCCAAGGTATCAGGAGATCTCGCCGCCAAGGTATCAGGAGATCTCGCCGCCAAGGTATCAGGAGATCTCGCCACCAAGGTATCAGGAGATCTCGCCGCCAAGGTATCAGGAGATCTCGCCGCCAAGGTATCAGGAGATCTCGCCGCCAAGGTATCAGGAGATCTCGCCGCCAAGGTATCAGGAGATCTCGCCACCAAGGTATCAGGAGATCTCGCCGCCAAGGTATCAGGAGATCTCGCCGCCAAGATATCAGGAGATCTCGCCACCAAGGTATCAGGAGATCTCGCCGCCAAGGTATCAGGAGATCTCGCCGCCAAGATATCAGGAGATCTCGCCGCCAAGGTATCAGGAGATCTCGCCGCCAAGTTATCAGGAGATCTCGCCACCAAGGTATCAGGAGATCTCGCCGCCAAGGTGTCAGGAGATCTCGCCGCCAAGGTATCAGGAGATCTCGCCGCCAAGGTATCAGGAGATCTCGCCGCCAAGGTATCAGGAGATCTCGCCGCCAAGGTATCAGGAGATCTCGCCGCCAAGGTATCAGGAGATCTCGCCGCCAAGGTATCAGGAGATCTCGCCGCCAAGGTATCAGGAGATCTCGCCGCCAAGGTATCAGGAGATCTCGCCGCCAAGGTATCAGGAGATCTCGCCACCAAGGTATCAGGAGATCTCGCCGCCAAGTTATCAGGAGATCTCGCCGCCAAGGTATCAGGAGATCTCGCCGCCAAGTTATCAGGAGATCTCGCCACCAAGGTATCAGGAGATCTCGCCGCCAAGGTATCAGGAGATCTCGCCGCCAAGGTATCAGGAGATCTCGCCGCCAAGGTATCAGGAGATCTCGCCACCAAGGTATCAGGAGATCTCGCCGCCAAGTTATCAGGAGATCTCGCCGCCAAGTTATCAGGAGATCTCGCCGCCAAGGTATCAGGAGATCTCGCCGCCAAGGTATCAGGAGATCTCGCCGCCAAGGTGTCAGGAGATCTCGCCGCCAAGGTATCAGGAGATCTCGCCGCCAAGGTATCAGGAGATCTCGCCGCCAAGGTATCAGGAGATCTCGCCGCCAAGGTATCAGGAGATCTCGCCGCCAAGGTATCAGGAGATCTCGCCGCCAAGGTATCAGGAGATCTCGCCGCCAAGGTATCAGGAGATCTCGCCGCCAAGTTATCAGGAGATCTCGCCGCCAAGGTATCAGGAGATCTCGCCGCCAAGTTATCAGGAGATCTCGCCACCAAGGTATCAGGAGATCTCGCCACCAAGGTATCAGGAGATCTCGCCGCCAAGGTATCAGGAGATCTCGCCACCAAGGTATCAGGAGATCTCGCCGCCAAGTTATCAGGAGATCTCGCCACCAAGGTATCAGGAGATCTCGCCGCCAAGGTATCAGGAGATCTCGCCGCCAAGGTATCAGGAGATCTCGCCGCCAAGGTATCAGAAGATCTCGCCGCCAAGGTGTCAGGAGATCTCGCCGCCAAGTTATCAGAAGATCTCGCCGCCAAGGTATCAGAAGATCTCGCCGCCAAGGTATCAGGAGATCTCGCCGCCACCAAGGTATCAGGAGATCTCGCCACCAAGGTATCAGAAGATCTCGCCACCAAGGTATGAGGAGGTCTCGCCACCAAGGTATCAGGAGATCTCGCCGCCAAGTTATCAAGAGATCTCGCCAAGGTATCAGGAGATCTCGCCGCCAAGTTATCAGGAGATCTCGCCACCAAGGTATCAGGAGATCTCGCCGCCAAGGTATCAGGAGATCTCGCCGCCAAGGTATCAGGAGATCTCGCCGCCAAGGTATCAGGAGATCTCGCCACCAAGGTATCAGGAGATCTCGCCGCCAAGGTATCAGGAGATCTCGCCACCAAGGTATCAGGAGATCTCGCCGCCAAGGTATCAGGAGATCTCGCCACCAAGGTATCAGGAGATCTCGCCGCCAAGGTATCAGGAGATCTCGCCGCCAAGGTATCAGGAGATCTCGCCACCAAGGTATCAGGAGATCTCGCCGCCAAGGTATCAGGAGATCTCGCCGCCAAGGTATCAGGAGATCTCGCCGCCAAGGTATCAGGAGATCTCGCCGCCAAGGTATCAGGAGATCTCGCCGCCAAGGTATCAGGAGATCTCGCCGCCAAGGTATCAGGAGATCTCGCCGCCAAGGTATCAGGAGATCTCGCCGCCAAGGTATCAGGAGATCTCGCCGCCAAGGTATCAGGAGATCTCGCCGCCAAGGTATCAGGAGATCTCGCCGCCAAGGTATCAGGAGATCTCGCCGCCAAGGTATCAGGAGATCTCGCCACCAAGGTATCAGGAGATCTCGCCGCCAAGTTATCAGGAGATCTCGCCAAGGTATCAGGAGATCTCGCCGCCAAGTTATCAGGAGATCTCGCCACCAAGGTATCAGGAGATCTCGCCGCCAAGGTATCAGGAGATCTCGCCGCCAAGGTATCAGGAGATCTCGCCACCAAGGTATCAGGAGATCTCGCCGCCAAGGTATCAGGAGATCTCGCCACCAAGGTATCAGGAGATCTCGCCGCCAAGTTATCAGGAGATCTCGCCACCAAGGTATCAGGAGATCTCGCCGCCAAGGTATCAGGAGATCTCGCCGCCAAGGTATCAGGAGATCTCGCCGCCAAGGTATCAGAAGATCTCGCCGCCAAGGTGTCAGGAGATCTCGCCGCCAAGTTATCAGAAGATCTCGCCGCCAAGGTATCAGAAGATCTCGCCGCCAAGGTATCAGGAGATCTCGCCGCCACCAAGGTATCAGGAGATCTCGCCACCAAGGTATCAGAAGATCTCACCACCAAGGTATGAGGAGGTCTCGCCACCAAGGTATCAGGAGATCTCGCCGCCAAGTTATCAAGAGATCTCGCCAAGGTATCAGGAGATCTCGCCGCCAAGTTATCAGGAGATCTCGCCACCAAGGTATCAGGAGATCTCGCCGCCAAGGTATCAGGAGATCTCGCCGCCAAGGTATCAGGAGATCTCGCCGCCAAGGTATCAGGAGATCTCGCCGCCAAGGTATCAGGAGATCTCGCCACCAAGGTATCAGGAGATCTCGCCGCCAAGGTATCAGGAGATCTCGCCACCAAGGTATCAGGAGATCTCGCCACCAAGGTATCAGGAGATCTCGCCGCCAAGGTATCAGGAGATCTCGCCACCAAGGTATCAGGAGATCTCGCCGCCAAGGTATCAGGAGATCTCGCCGCCAAGGTATCAGGAGATCTCGCCGCCAAGGTATCAGGAGATCTCGCCGCCAAGGTATCAGGAGATCTCGCCGCCAAGGTATCAGGAGATCTCGCCGCCAAGGTATCAGGAGATCTCGCCGCCAAGGTATCAGGAGATCTCGCCGCCAAGGTATCAGGAGATCTCGCCGCCAAGGTATCAGGAGATCTCGCCACCAAGGTATCAGAAGATCTCGCCGCCAAGGTATCAGGAGATCTCGCCGCCAAGGTATCAGGAGATCTCGCCGCCAAGGTATCAGGAGATCTCGCCGCCAAGATATCAGGAGATCTCGCCGCCAAGGTATCAGGAGATCTCGCCGCCAAGGTGTCAGGAGATCTCGCCGCCAAGATATCAGGAGATCTCGCCACCAAGGTATCAGAAGATCTCACCGCCAAGGTATGAGGAGGTCTCGCCGCCAAGGTGTCAGGAGATTTTGACGCCAAGGTATGAGGAAATCTCACCGCCAAGGTATCAGGAGATCTCGCCGCCAAGGTATCAGGAGATCTCGCCGCCAAGGTATCAGGAGATCTCGCCGCCAAGGTGTCAGGAGATCTCGCCGCCAAGGTATCAGGAGATCTCGCCGCCAAGGTGTCAGGAGATCTCGCCGCCAAGTTATCAGGAGATCTCGCCACCAAGGTATCAGGAGATCTCGCCGCCAAGGTGTCAGGAGATCTCGCCGCCAAGGTATCAGAAGAGATCTCGCCGCCAAGGTATCAGGAGATCTCGCCGCCAAGGTATCAGGAGATCTCGCCGCCAAGATATCAGGAGATCTCGCCACCAAGGTATCAGGAGATCTCGCCGCCAAGGTATCAGGAGATCTCGCCGCCAAGGTATCAGGAGATCTCGCCGCCAAGGTATCAGGAGATCTCGCCGCCAAGGTATCAGGAGATCTCGCCGCCAAGGTATCAGGAGATCTCGCCGCCAAGGTATCAGGAGATCTCGCCGCCAAGGTATCAGGAGATCTCGCCACCAAGGTATCAGGAGATCTCGCCGCCAAGGTATCAGGAGATCTCGCCGCCAAGGTATCAGGAGATCTCGCCACCAAGGTATCAGGAGATCTCGCCACCAAGGTATCAGGAGATCTCGCCGCCAAGGTATCAGGAGATCTCGCCGCCAAGGTATCAGGAGATCTCGCCGCCAAGGTATCAGGAGATCTCGCCGCCAAGGTATCAGGAGATCTCGCCGCCAAGGTATCAGGAGATCTCGCCGCCAAGGTATCAGGAGATCTCGCCGCCAAGGTATCAGGAGATCTCGCCGCCAAGGTATCAGGAGATCTCGCCGCCAAGGTATCAGGAGATCTCGCCGCCAAGGTATCAGGAGATCTCGCCGCCAAGGTATCAGGAGATCTCGCCGCCAAGGTATCAGGAGATCTCGCCGCCAAGGTATCAGGAGATCTCGCCGCCAAGGTATCAGGAGATCTCGCCGCCAAGGTATCAGGAGATCTCGCCGCCAAGGTATCAGGAGATCTCGCCGCCAAGGTATCAGGAGATCTCGCCGCCAAGATATCAGGAGATCTCGCCACCAAGGTATCAGGAGATCTCGCCGCCAAGGTATCAGGAGATCTCGCCGCCAAGATATCAGGAGATCTCGCCACCAAGGTATCAGGAGATCTCGCCGCCAAGGTGTCAGGAGATCTCGCCGCCAAGATATCAGAAGATCTCGCCACCAAGGTGTCAGGAGATCTCGCCACCAAGGTATCAGGAGATCTCGCCGCCAAGGTATCAGGAGATCTCGCCGCCAAGGTATCAGGAGATCTCGCCGCCAAGGTATCAGGAGATCTCGCCGCCAAGGTATCAGGAGATCTCGCCGCCAAGGTATCAGGAGATCTCGCCGCCAAGGTATCAGGAGATCTCGCCGCCAAGGTATCAGGAGATCTCGCCGCCAAGGTATCAGGAGATCTCGCCACCAAGGTATCAGGAGATCTCGCCGCCAAGGTATCAGGAGATCTCGCCGCCAAGGTATCAGGAGATCTCGCCGCCAAGGTATCAGGAGATCTCGCCGCCAAGATATCAGGAGATCTCGCCACCAAGGTATCAGGAGATCTCGCCGCCAAGGTATCAGGAGATCTCGCCGCCAAGATATCAGGAGATCTCGCCACCAAGGTATCAGGAGATCTCGCCGCCAAGGTGTCAGGAGATCTCGCCGCCAAGGTATCAGGAGATCTCGCCACCAAGGTATCAGGAGATCTCGCCACCAAGGTATCAGGAGATCTCGCCGCCAAGATATCAGGAGATCTCGCCACCAAGGTATCAGGAGATCTCGCCACCAAGGTATCAGGAGATCTCGCCGCCAAGGTATCAGGAGATCTCGCCGCCAAGGTATCAGGAGATCTCGCCGCCAAGGTATCAGGAGATCTCGCCGCCAAGGTATCAGGAGATCTCGCCGCCAAGATATCAGGAGATCTCGCCACCAAGGTATCAGGAGATCTCGCCGCCAAGGTATCAGGAGATCTCGCCGCCAAGGTATCAGGAGATCTCGCCGCCAAGGTATCAGGAGATCTCGCCGCCAAGGTATCAGGAGATCTCGCCGCCAAGGTATCAGGAGATCTCGCCGCCAAGGTATCAGGAGATCTCGCCGCCAAGGTATCAGGAGATCTCGCCGCCAAGGTATCAGGAGATCTCGCCGCCAAGGTATCAGGAGATCTCGCCGCCAAGGTATCAGGAGATCTCGCCACCAAGGTATCAGGAGATCTCGCCGCCAAGGTATCAGGAGATCTCGCCGCCAAGGTATCAGGAGATCTCGCCGCCAAGGTATCAGGAGATCTCGCCGCCAAGGTATCAGGAGATCTCGCCGCCAAGGTATCAGGAGATCTCGCCGCCAAGGTATCAGGAGATCTCGCCGCCAAGGTATCAGGAGATCTCGCCGCCAAGGTATCAGGAGATCTCGCCGCCAAGGTATCAGGAGATCTCGCCGCCAAGGTATCAGGAGATCTCGCCACCAAGGTATCAGGAGATCTCGCCGCCAAGGTATCAGGAGATCTCGCCGCCAAGGTATCAGGAGATCTCGCCGCCAAGGTATCAGGAGATCTCGCCACCAAGGTATCAGGAGATCTCGCCGCCAAGGTATCAGGAGATCTCGCCGCCAAGGTGTCAGGAGATCTCGCCGCCAAGGTATCAGAAGATCTCGCCGCCAAGGTGTCAGGAGATTTTGACGCCAAGGTATGAGGAAATCTCACCGCCAAGGTATCAGGAGATCTCGCCGCCAAGGTATCAGGAGATCTCGTCGCCAAGGTGTCAGGAGATCTCTCCGACAAGGTATCAGGAGATCTCGCCGCCAAGGTGTCAGGAGGTTTTGACGCCAAGGTATCCGGAGATCTCGCCGCCAAGGTGTCAGGAGATCAGAGAACCCAATGATGATGATTTCTTGCGACCTCTCATTTTCGTTGAACAGTGTTTTTTTGTGGTTCAATGGGAAAGGAGAGTACGAGGCAGAAAGTAGCAGAGAAAAGAGGGAGAGAGCGGGAGAAAGGAGGCGGCCGCAGGCAAGGCTGAGGTGCGCGAAACACGACGCCTCCCGCTGCCATTGTGCAAGAGAAAACGACTGCCTTCGGGAATATGCGCGCGACCAGCAACATGTGATACACGAAGCAAGACGCCCTTGCCACGAATCATCACGAGCGGCACGAGCGACTTCCAACACACATGCACACCCAGGAGTAGCAGTCGCCGACGTTGCAGAATGCTCGGCGACAAGTGATTCGCACCACTTCCCCGTGCAAGCGATTCTCGGAAAAGGGCTCAAACTGCGACCCAGGTAGTGACTGCCGACCATGACGGGTGCTTGCACCACGAGTTGAGGACAGCTAGTCAGGCCAAGCTCATTGCACAGAGAGAGCTTGCCACATCCTCGGGTGAGATGTGCCGCCTGTGTAAAGACACTCAGCAGTTGCACGGCCGAAGACCCCGTGCAGCTAACACCGCAAGGTGAAAAAAGAAGTATTGAGCCGAGTGCCGGATGAAGAAGCTGACACTCCCACGCTCTATCCGTCCCCCGAGGGATCCCGCCTCACCCACCCTTCGGAGAGGAGTCACAGGACCCAAAAGCAGCGTACGCAGCGTGTCGGAAACTCAAAGCCCTGAACTTAAACATATACACACACACAGCTGTGACCAGCAACATGTAAACCATGAGGCAAACTTCATCACGAGCTGGCGGCAGGAGCCTCGGCATTATCGTAAAAAGGGCGGAAAAATGGGCTATATTCCGCGCAGGGATTACCCACAAACTGAGCTTCAACACACAATACAGATCATGATCAAGGCGTATCCTGTTATGCGAGCTGTGGCTGCTATCCTCACCGGCGACGAGAACAACTTCGAGGTCGACCTGTGAACAGGCCTGCATATTGCACCGGTTCCTACGGGAGGGACGCGTGCGCGTCGCCGACCCCCCCAGTTCGGGAAAAGGGGTCATGACCAATATAGGAAAGGGGGTCCTCCCCTCCTGGAAGCTCTAGAGCTCCAGGAGGACGGAAGGATCACTACCACTCCTGTTGGTAATATGATGGTCAACCACGCATGAAATGAAAATCAAAGAATGGCAAATGAAAGAGACAGGTATTCGTAAGGCAAGAACCGCTAATCAGAGAGTGAGTCAATCACATTCTGAATCTGAGCAGCACTCCGCTCTAGTGTCATAGCTAACTAATCTGGCATGACCTCGCCTCGATAATCTCAGATCTTCTGAAGGAATGCCTGCCGAGCGCAACTAAGGGCAAACGATCTTGCCGATGAGCAGTTACTCCAGAACCAGTTTCGTGTCCCGCCTGACCCCACCAGGAGACTCGGACTCTCAACCCTATTCCGACGAGCCGGACACATACGTCCGGTGTAATCGGGGGTTTCCCATATTTGTATGAGCACCTGCTTTGCAGGGAATACTTGAGAAGTTCCAAAAAATCATGGAACGGAACGATTTGTGACGTGTCTTTCCATTGCCGCTCTCGGAGGCCTTAGAAAATTGACTCAAGGTCTCTGTGGGATATGCCCATGTCGATGCTGACGCAGAAAGCCTAGAACTAATCTGAGTAGGTGCTCAGTCGGAATAGGGTTAAGCAAAACCTTCCGTCGAGCAGTCACAAACCTCACGGTCACGTGTGACCACCACTCTTCCGACACTACTACTCAGTCGGAATAGGGTGAAGCAAAGTTCTGGTGAAGCAAAGTTCTGGTAAAAGGTGCCGGAAGACGAAGCGCCGAGAGGGACGCTTGCCGCAGGTTCTGCGCCACGCCGCAGCAGACGTTGAGGAAAGCCTACCGGCCTTGAGTATATCGAACTTGCTCAGACAGTCAGGATGAAATCGAGCGACGGGATACGATGGGGAATTAAAAACTCTGTCGTCCCTGGACTACTCAGTATCGGAGCGCGCGTAACCCGATTCAAACCCTCCCCCCCCCAGACCCTCTGCAGTGTTCAAGCCTTTCCGATTTCCGTCGGAACCGCTCCTCGAACCCTGGCCAAGGTGCCAGCAATTTGGTTGGCTGCTACGTCCCGGTTCGGTATCCTGGTTGCGTAACACTCTGTGCCATTGACACCGCAGACTGTGGCATCATTGGTAAACGGTTTACTAAAGGCATTGTGTACGCAGATTCGTGCGTGAGCGCCTTTCGGTGAGAGAGCTGATTATCCTGCGTAGCATGAAACCTGCCTGTGCTACCTGCTTATCTGTCTGCCTCCTGAAAGTCCCCTTGTGTGTGGTCCTTTGTAAGATGGATTGTGTCTGCGCCCTCTCTCGCTTAGGGTTGCCACCCGAGAGAACCGGCTGTGAGCCGAAACTCGGCGCGGTCTCTCCGGACTGCACCAGGAGAGAACTTCGCGGCGGATCACAAAGCACCCGCCCTGCACGAGGCACGCGCCCAAGACCCGTGCACGGCCACCATAGCACCCTCCATGTTTGCACCTTCCTCGGATGCTACGGTTGGGAAGGGGGCTTCAAGGTAGTTGGGAAAACACGTTCCCCTTCCCCGCGTTCTGCGTGTGGGGTTACCACCGGGCAACTGCCGCAGCAGCCGCAGATACGTCCTTCGCCCTTGTCTTGGCTCACTTTCGGGAGGTGTCGCTGCTCACCTACCAGTGTTCCTGGTTGTTGCCCTACTACTCCCTTTCCCCCTTGTGTCTTGTAAGGGTTTTCTCCCGCATCCAGTGTGCAAGCGGCCCTCCAAGACCGGAAGCTACAAGTGTTTTCACCTGTTTACGTTGACAAACAGCACGAGAAGAGGCGCCGAGAGAAAGGGAGCGGTATCAAAACGTATCCACACCCTCTCCATCTCCCAGCCCCTATGGGCCAACCGGAGACTCAGAAATACCGAACTTTTGGACCTCAAAATAACGCTAAACGAAGACGGAAGCACAAAAAAGCCAAAACGTAATCCCCACGTGCTCTCCGTCTGGTCCCTCGGTTCGTACGCAAGGTATTTATCCAGGTGATCGAAGGGAAGGACGTACAAGGAAAGATCCGTTCCGCGGGGAGGTCAAGAGCGTAAGCCTGGGAAGGCATCCCGCAAAGCTTCAGTCGCAGTTAGCACTGTCCAGCCGCTGCCGTCGTCTGTTTGCGAAGGACGCATCTGTACATGGCAGGTTCCGACGCGTGTCAACTTTTCGAGCGTTTTACCACCTCGTGCGGTGTCACGGGATGTTTGGCAGCCGCTGCTAAACAGTGCATGCTAATCCATGTGGTTCATGTACTTCAAAGAACTCAATGCTAAAGAAACATAACGTACCTGCTTATCTGTTTGTCTCCAGAACGCCCCCCTTGTGTGTGGTCCTTTGTAAGATGGATTGTGCGCCCTCTCTCGCTTAGGGTTGCCGCCCGAAGGAAACGGCTGTGAGCCGAAACTCGGCGCGGTCTCTCCGGACTGCACCAGGAGAGAACTTCGCGGCGGGCCGAAGCTTTACCAGCTTCGGCTGACACCATTTGCGCACTTAACCATGGTTAAGAAGACGACTGAAAGCACAGGCACAAGATAGCTGTCAAAGCATTTTGGCAAAATAACACCGTTTTCACATTTCTTTTTGCGTGAGCGCCGGCTTAGAAGGAAATGCTCGACGATGCTGCCAGACAAAGAACCGAAGGGATCCTAAGTGCTGTAACTACCGAACCACGTGTTGAACGGACGCGAGGTCATGCGGATCTACCCCGACACGACAAATCACACAAACACAACAGGTCAAAGTCCTGAGTGAGAAAACAACACGTCGGTTTAATTTTCAGGTTGTACACGATTTTGAGGGTCACGCTAATACCCTGAGGCCCTATAGAAGAAGAAGAAGAAAAAGAAAAATAAAAAGGCCGCTCCTGGTCCAGGAACGTGACGGTCAACCACACAGTTTGCAAAGCTTGAGTCGGAGGCAGCACAGTGCTACAACCCCGTCCGCTCTGCCCTGCGGCTGACCGTCTCGACGAGCGCGAGCGCCAAGCCCCAAGGTGCGCCACGCCTTGATGCTTTAGTTTGGGAAATCGGTAGCCACTTGACCCGTAGGCCCATGGCTCTGCAGTACCGCCGAACACGTGAAGCTTGGCTCCCGTGTAGCAGGCTTTCCCTGGTACCTAGGCCCTATACAAAAAAAAAAAAAAAAAACTGCCCTCTGAATCCCCACCCCGCCTCAACCGGGGGCTCGAGACCACCGGCCCAAGCAACTCCCGCCGGTGGAGAAAAACTCGTCATAAAGGAACACACACACACACAGCACCGGTACCCTAAGCTAGCCCCTCGGGTTTAGTGCCAGGGGGCGTAAGCATTTAGCAAAAGAAAATGGCTAGCCATAACCCATAACGAAAGCGTGCACCAAATATACAACCCGTAACCATATATAGCCCTTTCTTGCTCTAAGAGAACCCATTCATCAACGGTTACACGGAGACCGTAAAACCCCGGAATTTCAAGCGAACTTTAACTCTGAACAAACCGACGTAAATTGTCGACCGCACACAAAAACTTGTTCTGGGGTCGAACTGTCCCTCCCCCTCCTCGCTGGAACCAGAGGTAGGCGTGTAGGCTGATACAGCTAGCTGTGTCTCCCCGCCCCTACGGACCGAGGCCTATTCACAAATCGCCCCACACACCCCCTATACCGGAAGAGCTGGCGTTCTTCTTTGTTGTCAGATTAGCCAAAGGATTTCGTCCCCAACACCGCAAAACAGCGTAATGACTAGTCATATTCCTACTGAAAAGTGCTTGCTACTGATTTGACGCGACTAGTCATATTCCTACTGAAGTGTGCGTACTACTGCAAACCCTGTGATTTCTTACTGTTTCTTACTAGTGCTACTGCATTTTGTGAAGGAATCCCTTTGCAAGGCGTACTTTTTCTTCCCACAAAAGTGGACTCATTCACTTGTAAGAACGACTACCGCAGTTGTAAGAATGACTACCGCAGTTGTAAGAATGACTACCGCAGTTGTAAGAATGACTACCGCAGTTGTAAGAATGACTACCGCAGTTGTAAGAATGACTACCGCAGTTGTAAGAATGACTACCGCAGTTGTAAGAATGACTACCGCAGTTGTAAGAATGACTACCGCAGTTGTAAGAATGACTACCGCAGTTGTAAGAATGACTACCGCAGTTGTAAGAATGACTACCGCAGTTGTAAGAATGACTACCGCAGTTGTAAGAATGACTACCGCAGTTGTAAGAATGACTACCGCAGTTGTAAGAATGACTACCGCAGTTGTAAGAATGACTACCGCAGTTGTAAGAATGACTACCGCAGTTGTAAGAATGACTACCGCAGTTGTAAGAACGACTACCGCAGTTGTAAGAATGACTACCGCAGTTGTAAGAACGACTACCGCAGTTGTAAGAATGACTACCGCAGTTGTAGGAATGACTACGCCCCCCTCTCCTCCCCTCCCGTGGTGGAAAAAGAAACCACGCATCACGACCACCGGAGCGAGCCGAAACGAGCCCCCTCGCTGCCTTTGCGGACGGGCGCCCATGCGCGCACTATTCACCCTGTTCTTTCTGAGCCTGCGCTATAGTATCAATCCCCGCCCCCTCTCGCGCGTTCTTGCCTCAACTAGCTCCTCCCCCCCTACACTCTCTTCGAGGAAGACTTGATGCTAGCATCAAACATGCATGAGAGGCAGTGTCCTGCCTAAACATTAAACTAAGTTTTCCCCGCCTTTCACGTCGTGCAACGAAGACCGCGCGAACAGCCGCCTGACAAACCAGGCTCACACCGCTGTCCTGTCTGCAGACACTCAGGTTCCGCGCTGATGATGGCCGCCTTATATTTCCGTGGCTTAAAGGACCGAAACACGCGGCGCAGACGGGACCCGTGCGGTGTTGAGCGCATATCATTCCATTCCAAGCACGTTCTTGCAAGCCGTAGTAGATACCACACCCACCTACGTAGCACCCTAAGGGGCTGTAAGGGTAGGTAAAAGGTGGTACTTAGGGTAGTATGGAGGGCCTTCTCCTTGACCAAACGGACTTGCCCGTGCTCTCGTAGCAGGGTGGTGGTCCTGGCTGTGGCTGATACACCGGAACTCATACCGCTGTCCTGTCTGTCCTGTCTGCAGCCACTCATGTTCCGCGCTGATGGTCCGCTTAGTGTGTCCATGTGCAAATAGGACGCTGTACGGTGTGGTGCTGAGCACATATCATTCCAAGCACACGGCGCACGAGTCATTTCAAAAACAGCGTAATGACTAGTCATATTCCTACTGAAAAGTGCTTGCTACTGATTTGACGCGACTAGTCATATTCCTACTGAAGTGTGCTTACTACTGCAAACCCTGTGATTCTTACTGTTTCTTACTAGTGCTACTGCATTTTGTGAAGGAATCCCTTTGCAAGGCGTACTTTTTCTTCCCACAAAAGTGGACTCATCCACTTGTAAGAACGACTACCGCAGTTGTAAGAACGACTACCGCAGTTGTAAGAACGACTACCGCAGTTGTAAGAACGACTACCGCAGTTGTAAGAACGACTACCGCAGTTGTAAGAACGACTACCGCAGTTGTAAGAACGACTACCGCAGTTGTAAGAACGACTACCGCAGTTGTAAGAACGACTACCGCAGTTGTAAGAACGACTACCGCAGTTGTAAGAAGGACTACTACAGGAGTCATTTTTACTTAAGTGGGATAACCACGCAGGCTTTTTCCCTCAGGTCTTATTGTCGCAAACGAATCCCCGTGTGCATCGGGCGGCGCGCACGGAACCAAGCGCCTATGCGGGGCCTCAAGCTAGCCGATACGTATACTCATCAGCTTACCACACGGACGTATCAGGTTACCACGCAAGCAGACTCTCTCCGGGAATTGGCAGCTAGCTTCTGGCCTCATCGCACTCGGTCTCGGCTTGGGTCATCGAGTTCATTCTTCATCGGAAAGGGAAGGAAATACCGCTAGAAAAATCCAGTCTCAGAAGACCCACCTCAATCCACCCGAATTCTCCTGTTGTGTATGAAGGAACTGCGGAAAGTTCTAGATGTTGTTGAGTGGGGGTGACACATATGCTGAGGCAGGCATGTACCCGCAAGGAACTGTGGGAAACTGCTGCAGGAAGTGACCTGGCCCATTTCTTGCAGTACAGGAAACTGCTTTGACGAAGTGTGCAGCACCCTTGCGGAGGATGGATGGATTCGGATCTAGATGACTTTGGGTTTGGGGTAACTCGATGGCAGTGGGATAGGCTCGGGTGGTGTGCCCATCCTGCCATGCACTTTGCTCCAGTTCCTACCGTGTACTAAAGTAGCACCGGTCAGTTGAACGCTCACGCCCGCCACTGAACCCAGATTCACCTGTGTTTCGTGTGGGCTACAGCACATTTACCTCCTTTGATCTTTTGCAGCTGGCAGCCTCCTCAAGTATTTCCTACAAAGCGCACATATCCCAAACCATCGTTGCATCGTTGCATGGTCGTTGCTCACTATGGTAGGCATAGGGCAACCATGCAACGATGCAGTGCAACGATGTCGTGCAACGATGTAGTGCAACGATGTAGTGCAGCGATGTAGTGCAACGATGCGATGTCGTGCAACATAGGAGTAACAAACCATAGGTTTGAACTGCGTATGCAGCAGTAGTGCAACTGTAGGACACAATGCAACGATGCAATGGTTGGTTGGTTCAGTATGTTGTTGCAACTACCTGTGATGAACCAAGTGGATGGTGATGCTGATGACGATGATGATGATGATGATAAGCTGGCGTGTCGGCTGATGAAGCCAGTTACAGCGACGTGAGCTATTCTTCGGTGGATGACACTTCTTCGGCCGACGACCACGATTCATCTCTTGATGATAAACCTCTTTCCTAATCGCATGTTCCCGTGCAAGTCCGGCCTCGGGAGACAGCAGAAGTGACCCCTGCACCAGTGAATAGAGAGCCAGCATCGTTGCTGACCCAGGCATCTGCACCAACCGCAAAGGCAGGAAAGGCCGCTCTCTCGAGCTTTGGCTTCACTATCCGCCAAGAAGACGTGTACTAGTAATTATTCGTCTTTGGGCAGTATGCAGTTTTTTTTTTTTGCATCGTTGCAAGAGGGTCCCGGCCGCTGAGAGTTAGGGATATGTGCGCTACAAAGCAGGTGCTTATACAAAAAAAAAATAGTCATATGAGTAGTAAGATTTATGACTACTGGTAACATCAGTACTAAGCGACCAGCGCACCGTGCACGTTCTTTCATCCCCCCGCCCCTCCCTCCCGATCCTCCCCGCCCCCCAGCGCGCTCCGGGATGAATAGGTAGGCAGCTGCGTGCGCGCCCGTCCGCAACCCGTCGTTTTAGTTCTCTTCTTGCCCGTTCTTTTTCCTTCTGCTTCCGCTTTTCTTTACTCCGCGGGGCCGTGCCTCCCGTTTTCAAATGGCAAGCTGAGCGGCGCTGGCGCTGCCGCCAGGGGTTGAGCGAGAGGGGACGCCGGCTTACAGAAGAAGAAAAAGGCCGCTCGTGGCCCAGGAACGTGACGGTCAACTACAGCTTGCAAAGCTTGAATCGGAGGGAGCACAGTGCTACAACCCCGTCCGCTGTGCCCTGTGGCTGACCGTCTCGACGAGCTTGTGTTCAGCGCAAGCACCAAGCCCCAAGGTGCGCCACGCCTTGATGCTTTAGTTGGGAAATCGGTAGCCCCTTGACCCGTAAGCCCGTGGCTCTGCAGTACCGCCGAACACGTGAAGCTTGGCTTCCGTGTAGCAGGCTTAGCATCAGCCACCCTCTCCACGTCCCCCCTTCCTTTTGTTTGTGAAGGTGAAGAAGAAGAATGGAAATGATAGTTTATAACTTGCGAAAACCTTGGCAGTATCCCCTCACTGAAGTGCAGTACCTACGCCGAGGGGACCCCGACTTACAAAACACGTCAAAGGGTGGGCCTCCACCGTCAGGGAGCCTCGCGCAGGCAACGAGGTCCCCCGCGTGTAGAGGCCCGCCAGCTTTCCGCCGGAGCCGAAAACTCCTGCTCAACTTGCACTTTACACGAACTCAACACGCCAACAACGCGCTGCACGGCCGGTCACCATGGCTGCCGGGATCACGACCGCGGTGTCCGTGTGGCGAATGCCGCGGCGACGCTTCTTTGACGCTGGTATTTCGTGACGAGGGGTAGGCTCTTCTTATAAAGTAGCCCAACAAGAGCGTCTCGATGAGCATCCACACGAACATTCTCACTTGCCATGGGCAGTCCTGATGCGACGACGACGAGTTGCTCTTTTTGATGGAATTGCGAGAATGGTGGCTACGCCCTTACATCCGCGCCCTGTATGACACAGTTCCTCAGCAACCTGGCGAAAGTGCGCAACCTTTCTGGTTAACGGCCAGTTTAGAAGTGAAATCATGACCACTGAGCAGTCCAACTCGACATACACGTTCTGATGCTTGCTCTCCCAGCACCTGGGCAGCGAAGGCCGTTTGATTTGGTACCTTTCGTGGTCTGCCACAACAGGGGTGGAATCACTTCTCGGAATCACTTCGGAAATGGGGTAATACGTGCAGGGGGTCCGAGCCCACCGAAAAGCGACTGTCTGCACCTTGTGTTTTGGAGAGTGGAATCACTTCGGAATCACTTCGGAAATGGGCCCTGTGTGTGGCAGACCATTTCGGGTACCATTTATTACTTCTTTCCACGCACGAGCGTAAAGCTCGCGGCTCGCGTGGAAACTCGCACGGGCTTTCACTCTCATTCTCGCTTGCCGACGCTAGCAACGGCGGCCGGCAGCCTGCTGCGAAAAGGGCCACCACGTGCTGGCGCCCCCGAAGTCAGCGAAGCCGACGACACCACCACGGGTGAAAAGGACGCGTCAAGAGTCCCCGAAGTCAGCCCCCGCCAGGCCGTAGCCGACGACACCACCACGGGTGAAAGGACGCGTCAAGCGTCCCCGAAGTCAGCCCCCGCCAGGCCTCGGACGCGGCGGTGTGCGGGTGCTCGCCGTGGGTGAGGGCCCGAAGGACCGGGTGGCGTTCTACTCTCACGACAGCGTGCTCGGGTTCCCAGCCTGCGGCGGCTTCGAGCCGGAGGCCCCGGCTTGGAACCAGCGGTACGGCCAGCAGGTGCAGTGCATAGAAGCCACGGGGGATAGCGGTTCTGGCCGCGAACGTGACAGACTCTACTGAGTGCTCCACACCCCCTTTCCCATTTTTTGCATTCCTGTTCTGTACAACATCTTCTTCGAAGAAGACTCGACGCTAGCATCAAGCATGCATGAGAAGCAGTGTTCTGCCTAAACAGTTAGAAACTCCCACCGATAACTCACGAACAACCAAAAACTTTCACTCTAAAAAGGTTCAACACACTCATCTGTACACCCCTACGGGATCGTCGGAAACACAAAATACAAAAGAAGTGGAAAGCCCTGGTATCGAATTGCTGGGGAGGAAGAGAAAGAGATGCCGCGTGCGCAGGCGCAGGTGCTGAGCTGCCTGCTCGGGGACCTCACCGGGTGGTCGCTGCACCGGGTTTCGGACGGCGCGGGGGTCTCGTCGGACGCGGCGGTGTGCGGGGGGCTGCTCGCCGTGGGTGAGGGCCCGAAGGACCGGGTGGCGTTCTACTCTCACGACAGCGTGCTTGGGTTCCCAGCCTGCGGCGGCTTCGAGCCGGAGGCCCCGGCTTGGAACCAGCGGTACGGCCAGCAGGTGCAGTGCATAGAAGCCAAGCCACGGGGCACACCGCGTGTATAGCGGTTCTGGCCGCGAACAAGACATACTCTACTGAGTGCTCCACACCCCCTTTCCCATTTTTCGAGACTGGAGGTCCTATGAACATGCAATGTGAATAGCCTCTATTCGAGCCAACCCGGCTTTTCTTCATGAAAAAAGTGTATTGTTTTTGGAAAGAGCCGGGAAAGTTTTTTTTTGTCCTCGCAGAAGGTATGCGGGTGGCAGAGTGACCGGGCGCCGGCGGTGAGTCCGCCGCCCATGACATTTTTCCGGTCGAAGATTGTTTTCGAGGTTTGTTGCGTTTCGGGGTCAAATGTGCCCGAAAATTGCGTTTTTGGCGGAGTTTCTCAGTATCTCGCGGTATTTGGGTCACCCCGGGAAACGGAGTCGGGCGGCCGAGCTTGCCATCACAGGCCAAACTTGCTACGAGAACCGAACTTTGCTTCACCAGAACTCAGCTTCGTGCGAACTTTGCTTCGTCCGAACTCAGCTGCGCCCGAACTTTGCTTCGCCAGAACTTAACTTCGCCCGAGCGTTGCTTCGCCCGAACTCAGCTGCGCCCGAACTTTGCTTCACCAGAACTTAGCTCCGCCCGAACTTAGGATCACTCGAACTCATTATCGTCCGAACTGAGCTTCACCAGAACTTAGCTCCGCCCGAACTTTTGCTTCGCCGGGGGGCGGCGGGGGGGGCGCCCACCCGGGTACCAGCGCCAAACTTTTCCCGCACTCGGTGGGTCGGGGGGGGTCCGGGGGGGGTGTCCCCCCGGGTACGAGCACCGAACTTGGCTTCACCCGGACTTTACACCCTGGCCGAACTTCGCTTCGTGCCCGAACTGTTTTTTAGTACCAGCGCAGCCTGAGCGCTTAGCAACGCCCGAACTAAGCATCACTCGAACTTAGCTTCACCAGCATTGCCCGAACTTAGCTTCGCCCGAACTTTACTGTTCCCCGAACTTTAACTGCTGCCTCCAGTCTCGCCACGCGCCGGCCTTAGCCGAGCGCACGTACTTTGCATTCCTGTTCTGTACAACATCTTCTTCGAAGAACACTCGACGCTAGCGTCAAGCATGCATGAGAAGCAGTGTTCTGTCTAAACAGTTAGAAACCCCCACCGATCACGCAAAAAGCCGAACTTCACGAACAACCAAAAACCTTCACTCACCAAAAAGGTTCAACACCTCATCTGTACGCCCCTACGGGATCGTCGGAAACACAAAATACAAAAGAAGTGGAAAGCCCTGGTATCGAATTGCTGGGGAGAGAAAGGGATGCCGCGTGCGCAGGCGCAGGTGCTGAGCTGCCTGCTCGGGGTGGCGGCGGCTGCGGACCTCACCGGGTGGTCGCTGCACCGGGTTTCGGACGGCGCGGGGGTCTCGTCGGACGCGGCGGTGTGCGGGGGGCTGCTCGCCGTGGGTGAGGGCCCGAAGGACCGGGTGGCGTTCTACTCCCACGACAGCGTGCTTGGGTTCCCAGCCTGCGGCGGCTTCGAGCCGGAGGCCCCGGCTTGGAACCAGCGGTACGGCCAGCAGGTGCAGTGCATAGAAGCCACGGGGCACACCGCGTGGATAGCGGTTCTGGCCGCGAACGTGACAGAGGTGCTGCAGGTGGACTGGGCTGGCACGCCTGTCGCATGCAGCGCCGTGACGGTAGCTAGAGTGGCGCTCGAACGCGAAATGGGCCTGATGCAGGTCTGGCGGCGTGGCGACGGGGGGTTCATGCTCTCGCATGGCGACGTCGCTCGCTCAGGCATCGCCGTGTCGAAGCTCTCCCGGGGGCCCGGTGGCGCATGGGCCGTCGACACCTCGGTCGCGTTCTTCGCGAATGTGACCGCCAACAGCGTCGACGCGACTTACGACTCCTCCCGCGACATGCTCTTGGTCGTAGACCCCGCGAGGGGTGTCTTTTCTCGGCACACCCTGGCGAACACCGCGTTGCACTCCGCCGGCCGCGTAGAGTCGTGCGGGGACCTGGCGGGGGTCGTCGGGCCGGGACAATCCGTCTCCTGCAGCGGGCGTGTTTCCGCCTGTTTTGCGGAAGATGACGTCCTCGTGGCTGAGGGCGGCGGCGGCGGCGGCGGTGCAACTGCTGCAGGCTGGGTTGAGGTTGCGTCGGGGAGTTCGGGAACGGCGGCCCAAAGGGCAGAGGTGCGCGCGAGTTTCTCGGGCGCGCACGGCGTGGCGCCGAAGCTCGCGTGTCCAGCCTCCGGCGCCGCGCTGGAGGAAGGGCGGCTGGTCGCGGTGTACGGGGGCGAGGTCCTCGCCCTCGTGGAGCCCCAGCACGGCGGCTGGTGCCCCTTCGAAGCCGCATCGCCGTGCGACAACGCATGCGGCGCCGGGTCTCAAGACTGGCGGCGGACGTGCGCCTGCCCCGTACCGCGGTACGGCGGGGCCCCCTGCGGCGGGCCTGCGGAGAAGGCGGAGCCCTGCGAGTCATACACGCACGAGTGGCAGGCGTCGGAGTTCGGAGCATGCAGCTCCGCCTGCGGAAGCGGCGTCGCGTGCAGGAGCGTCTGGTGCGACCGATGCGACGGGGTTCCGTCGAGCCTTTGCGACGCGTCACTCGAGCCCGCGCCTTGCCGGGAGTGCAAAGCGCTGCCGTCTTCCTGGTCGACGACGCCGTTCGGCACCTGCAGCGCGACGCTGTGCATGGAAGTCGGGAAGGCAACGAGGACCGTGACATGCGACGCGTGCACGCCCGAGGACGGCGAAAGCTACCCAGCGGAAGACTTCGACCCCTGCGACTTCGGCGCCCGCCCTGCCGACACCGAGCCGTGCCAGTTCGTGTCCCACAACTGGAAGGTCCTGCCGAACTGCGAACGACTTTCCACCGGCGGAGTTCGCGCAGACGGCTGCCTAGACGGCCTGCGGCAAACCATCTGCATCAACTGCGTGGGCGCGCCAGTTGACGACGGGGAGTGCACGGATACGAGGCCAACGGTTGCATGCATCATCCCCGTGTACACGGAAGGCATCAGGCCGTGGACGGCCTGCGATACGACTTGCGGCGTGGGTTCGATCTACCGGGTCGCGTTCTGCTACAAGAAGTGCGACGCCTCGAAAAAAGAGGTCAACGCCGGGCTCTGCCCTGGAGAACTGACGGACACCCGGGAAGCCTCGTGCTCGGCGTACGCGGGCGGCAAGCAGTGGAGCGCCTGGGGCCCGTGCGCTTTTTCGGAGGGAACCTGCGGCGACGGCACGCAGACCCGCCGGTGCCAGTACAAGTGCAACTACGAAGCGACGACGGGGTGCCCGGGGGACGCGACGCGGGCGTGCCGGGTCACGTGCCCGAAGAAGAAGAGCAGCTGCCACCCGGCGGCGTCCGTCGTCGTCACTCCGCGCGGGGCGGTTTCCGTCGAGGATTTGCGAACCGGCGACTGGGTACTGACATGCGGAGCTCCAGACGCTGCGGCGCTGACTGGGCGGCCGTCGACCTGCTATTATACGAGGGTGTATGGGTTTCACCACAGGGAGGCGGCGGCGTCGTATGAGTACGTGGAAGTGCGGTATTCGTCGGACGACTGCGCGGGAGAAGGTGTGCTGCGCCTTAGCAAGGATCACCTGCTCGCTGTGAACGGCGTGTTCACCCAAGCGCAGTACGCGAAGGTCGGGGATACCGTCGTCACGAGTTGCGCGGCGGCAGGGGGTGCTGCGCACCGCCGGGCGTCGGCGGCCGTGACCGGCGTCGAGACGCGGGAGGCGCGCGGGCAGTACGCGTTCGGCACCGGGAGCGGCGGCGCGATCGTCGACGGGGTCCTCGCGTCGAACTACGCGGGGGACCTGCCGCAGTGGCGGTTCGAGCTGCTGTTCCTGCCGCTGCGGGCGCTCGCGGCCGCGGCCGCCGGCGCGCAGCCGGCCCCGGACGCGGACGGGTTCCACTGGTACGTCGTCGGACTCTGCTCGTTGGGCGGGCGCACCGACCTCTCCGCCGGGACCTTCAGCTACTGGTCGACGGGTGCTGTGGCGGCGATACTCGTCCTTTTCTTCGTCGTGCTCCCCCGGGCCCTCGCGGCCGTTGTGGTGGGTGCGGTAGGGGTCGGGAAAGCCCGGGCAGGGTTCTGGTCGGATGCAGTGCACTTGGGGTTCCTGGTGGTGTGCTGCGTGGCTTGCGGGGCGGCAGACGAGGTGCCTGCCGGCCAGGTGCTGCTGGCTGCCGGCATCGTGCTGTGGTTTGCTCGGTCCGTGCAAGGCGCGCTGGCTTGCGCGGCGGCAGCCGGTAGCCGGCGGCCGCCCGCCGCCACCGTGCTCCACGCACTGTGCGGCACCGCCGTCGGCTGGGCGTGGATGCGTGGCGACGGCGGCCTCGCCAGCATCGCCGCCCTCGCGGCGCCACATGCCGCGGTTGCCGCATTCTTCGGCGGTGCCCTTTTCGGCCTGCTCCCGAAAATCCTCCGAAACCCCCGTCCCCGAAATTCAGTCTTTTGGGGGAAATCCTGCAACTTTTCCGACGACGCGTGCGGGCTGTTGCACGAGCCGTTGGCGAGAGGTCGGAAAACCGGATTTTTTCCGAAGGGGGCGAAGCTGGAGGGTCCAGTGGCGGCGCTGCTCGTCTGCTCGGCGATCTGGCAGGTCGCGGCGGGGGACGTAGGGGGTATCCTGCGGACGGAGACGGACCACGTAGTGCAGTTCACGGCGCAGAGCACGGTGCACATGCCGTGCAAGGGGCGGCAGAGCCACGCGACGGGGTGCACGGAGTCGGCGTCCGGGCACCGAGTGGGGAACATGCGCTTCTCCCACGTCGCCGCCGCCGGCGGGGAGTTCTGCTACGGCGTCGACCTGCTGATGTTCGCCGAGCACCAAGACGGCGTGACGCCCTTTTTAACCGTGCACCCGGACGTCGAAGAGTGGAACGAGGTGCCGCTGACGGTCTGCCGCGGCGCCGGTGGAACCGGTGGCGCGTCGGGCCTCCGGTTCTACGTCCCGAGGGACGCGAAGCTGACGGAGCGGACGAAGGAGAAGATCCGGTTTTTGCAGCCGTTTGACCTGCTGATCGCGCACGGCGAGGGCGGCGTGTGCGAGACCTGGGTCCCGGCCGCGAGCGAACGGCGGCAGAAGCACGATGGGGACCACAGCGCCACTCTCGATCACGCCATCACGGCGGAGTTCGACGGCCACCTGCTGAAGCAGGTGTCCGTCGACACCAGCGTGACGCGCAGCGACGACTACATCTCGGCGGAAACCACCGCGCACGCGACGGTGCTGCACGAGGCGCCGCATCAGCAACGAGGGGCACACGCCCTCGACGTGAAAGAACAGCAAGAAGTCCACCTGCACAGCGAGACGGAGCGCGAGGCGCCGCGGAGGGCGGCCGGCAGGTGGCTCGCGGAGTTCGAAGGGTTCTGCGCGGACGCCGAGGCGACCGTGTTGGAAGTGTCGAAGATGGGGCAGGAGCACCCGGCGGAGGCGGCGGAGGTCCTGCGCTCGCTGCTGGCGGCCCCGTACGAACCATCGGAGCGGGTGCGGTTCTTGTTCGTCGCCGGGTTCATGGCCGAGAAGGCGACGGCGGACCTGGTCAGCTGGTGCGTGGGCAACGAGTTCTGCACGCGCGGGCTGCAGATGGAAGACGCGGGCAGGGTCCTGTCGTCGGCTGCGATGTCGTGGCAGAACCGCTGGGGCACGCCGCAGCCGGGATACTCGAAGGCGGCGATGACCCTCCTGACAACCGAACGAGCCGACGATTACTCCGTCGGCGACCTCACCTACACGGCTCTCCAGCACGCGGAGACAGCTCAACACCACGACGACGCGGCGACGAAGCTCCTCGCTCGCATGGGGTGGGACCACGCGTGGCGAGCTACCACCGCCCACAACATGAAGATGACGCCGGCGACCCGCGTCGCGCTGCATGCGCTGGTAGACGACACGTGCTCCAGCATCGCGGACCTGCACACCTGCACTCCGTACCTGCGGGCGTTGAGGAAGGACCCCGCCGACGTGGAAACACGCGACAAGCTGATCGAAGTGGCGTCGACGCACCCACACACAACGGCCCGGCTCCGCGCGGTGGAGGTTCTGATGGACAGAGCCGACGTTTCGTGCGGGCACATGCAGTACCTCCTGGACACGGAGGAGAGTGAGCACATCCGGGCGGCGATCTCGACCATCAAGCCGGCCGGCGGCAGGTGCCTCCGCGTGCTGTTTTTCGACAAGTCGTACGGGTTCCCGGTGCGGGACCGGACGCGGACGTTGGGCGGGTCGTTTGCGAACGTGCGGATGGACAGCTCGCTGGGCGCCGAGATCAAGTTCAAGGGCAGTGCGAAGTGGGCGGACCTGTCGTTCGAGTTCGGCGCCGAAGCGGTGGCGAAGGCGGATGTCGTCGTGTCCGTGCTCGGAGGGCTGGTCGAGGCGACGGTCTTCGAGGGGACCCTCCACTTCAAAGCGGAGGTGTCCGCCGGCTTCGACTTCAAGCAGGTCGCGGACAAGGCCCTCGGCAACGTCAAAGGCGTCGTCGGCCTCTCGCACGACGAGTCTCCCACCAAGCGCCGTTCCGCCGAACCACTCGCAAGGCGCGCGATGACCCCCCTCAACGACAAGCCCTCGCCGATTGTCCCGTACATCCCGCTACCCCCCGTCGCGACGGCGTCTGCCGAGAAAATGCAGGCGTTTTGCGACAGGCTGCGCGCGCTGAACTTCCCGTTCCACGCGGAGCGGCCTTTCGTGACCCCGGGGTGCACGGCGGATGCCGCGAAGCATCCGTGGAGTTTGTTCCGGTACATGTACGACCGCGAGGAAGGCCCGAGACCCAACGACGCCGCCATAGGCGAAGCTGTCTTCTCGGAGGACGCAGAGCGGTGGGTGGAGTGGACGTCCAGCCACACGACGCGCTGCTTGACCATCTTGCGGGGTCTTACTCAGTTCGAGAGGTTCGGTGCAGCCTCCACGTTCTCGTATATGAGCGACGTTCGGATGTGCGCCTTCACCAAAGCCCTCGGCATCAGCGCTGCTATAGTCACCGGTATAACCCACGGACCAGGGTTCCTGGCTTACTATCCGAAGGGGCACAAGTATGAGGGAGAGCCGGTGCACAAGAGCCACAAGTTCGGGAAGGACATTGACATCGCGATTCCTGATTCGCTGCAGTGGAAGTCGGGTGCTGCGAAGCCGTCGGACGAAACGATCAAGAAAATGGCGAAGGCATGCGCAGCTTTGGCGTCGGGCGGGGACGTGCTCCAGGTCATCGTCGGGCCGAAGGCCTACACGGAGGCGATCCAGGCCGTCGACAAAGCGAACAGCTGCGGGCAGAAAATTGCGTACGACAAGGGGCACACCAACCACTTCCACGTCACGTTGGCCGACTCCGTCGTCCCGGCTCCGCCGGTTGTGGAACCCGCGCCGATGGAGTGGGTCCTGAAGCTCGATTTTCTCGGGTTCGGGCGGGAGGTCGACGGCGACGTGGAGGTGCTGCCGGTCCCGTACAGGCCGCTGCAGCTCTTCGAAGCCGTGCACAGCCCGTACGAGCCGAACCCGGACAAGCAAGACGGGGCGTACGCGCCGCATTCCAACGTCGAAAAACTGCTTTTCGAGGCGCATCCGGTGTGGTGGCAGCAGACGCCCGACCCGCCGTGCGCCGAGTTCAAAACGCCCGGCGCTTCTTGGACCACGAGCGCGACGACCGAATACGTGGACCGGACGCTGAGTGCGTGCGTCCTCCGCGACGTGCTGCAGGTGCCGGCGGTGGAAGTCGAGTTCAGCGACAAGGCGGGGCAGACCGGCGCCGGCTACCAACGAAACGGGCGGAGCGTCGCCGTCACCGTCCCCTGCACGGCGGCCAGCTCACCGCTCGACGAGGCCTGCAGCACGCAGACCGCCGAGGTCGCTGGACAGATGTACGAGGAAGGCACGGTGGAGCAGATCCTGGTGCCCCCGGCGTACGTTGAAGTCGTCAAGGAAAAGCTCGAAGCCGCGGACCCGCAGGCCGCGGCTCGCGTAGCGCCAGCCGCAGAGAACCACGTCGCCGTGGTGCTCAAGCCGCCGCGCGAGACGCTCTGGAACAAGCTCATGGCCGCGGTCGACACGACGTTCGCCTGCAACATCTCGAAGAACGAGTTTTACTTGGAGTTCGCCGGCAACGTCATCCGCGACCAAAAGCTTGTCGACATCACCTGCGCGCAGTTCGGGATCTTCGACAAGGACGACGAGAAGGACGACGGGCGTACCGCAGTCGCCCTCAGCGACAATCTGTACGAGCGGGAGTGGAAGCTCTTCCAGGTGGAGCAATGTATCCCCGTGATGTTCTTCTGCCTCCGGCTGTACGCCTCGGCGAGCGTCTCCGTGGGGGTCGGGTGGAGTAAAGAGATTGACCTGGGCGAGCGGACCGTGTCAGTCGGACTCCTCCCGTATGCGAAGGCGCACTTGACCGTCGGCGGCGCCGTGGATCTGTTCCTCGCGAAGGCCGCGATCGAGCTGACGGCGACGATCGCGGACATCACGGTCCCGCTGAACCTGAACCTGCGGGCCCTCGACTTCCCGGTCGACGTCTGCATGGACGGCGTGCTCGAAATCCGCCCCCTCGCGATCAAAATCTCGTTCGTGGTGTCCATCCGCGACAAGTTCAAAATCGGGTGGTTTTATATCAAGTGGACGTGGGGCTCGAAGTGGCAGTTCGTGCTGTACCAGTGGAGCGCGCCGCCCATCGTCATCCCGCTGTTCACCACGTGCAAGGGGACCTCCGAAGTGTCCGAGCCGACGCCCGGACGGGTAGCCGCGTCGCAAGACGGCCCGTACGCGAGCACCTTGGACACCGGCATCGCGTACTCGAAGGCGAACGCCCTGGGAGCGACCGAGAGCGTGAGCGTCGGTTCGATTGCCGGGGCCGGCGGCGGCGTCACCCGCGCGCTGGCCGGCGCGACCGCCGGCCGCGTGAAGGGCGACTTCGCCGGCGTCGACGGAGAAACGTACCAGGTGTCGCTGACGACGTGCACAGCCGTCACACGGGACCGACACTGCTCCGATACCGTCGTGCAGACCCTCGTCTTCGACGCCGCCGCGCCAACGGTATCCGTCGCATGGTTTGGCCTGGACGTCCAGGCCAGCACCGGCCTCGCGCTGGTCACCTACCCGAAGATGCTGTGCTTCGACGCGAACTACACCGACACGAGTTACCTGTCTGAATACGCGATCGTCGTTAAAAACGCCGGAAACGGCTCGGTCATCCACCGCGGGGAAGGGAGGTTTTACGTCAACCCGTGCATGCGGGATTTGCCGCTCGAGAACGGGCAGGTGTACACCCTCTCCGTGTCGGTGGCGGACGCGGTCTACCACCGGACGACGGTCGAAGCGTCGTTCGTCGCCGATTTGACGCCCGTCGTGCTCGAAGCGATCGCGACCACGTGCGAGGGCGTGCCGGGGTTGCAGTGGGCCGCGGACAGGTTCTGCGGCAGCGCGGCGGTGTTCTCGCGCCCGTTGACGGCGGTTCGGTACGAGTGGAGCGTGTTCACGTCCGCCGGCACGTCGTTTTCCGGCGTCGCCGACGAGAACGCGACGCACGTATCGTTCGACCGGCGCCTCAACACGACGGAAGCCGCCGCGCGCGGTTCGGAGTTCACGGTGGTCCTCTACGCCATCTACGGCAACCGGATCGAAAAATTCCAGGGGCCGCCGGCGAGAATCGCGGAGGACCCCGTCGTGACGGTCACCGCGCAGCCGTGCCAGCACGCCAACCAGGACATCTGCTTCGAGGTTGAATCGTCCCCGGAGATATTCGCCGTCCACGGCCGGGTCGGGGACGGCCCCGAGGTGCAGCTGGGGCCTGCCGGCTGCCTGGCGCACCCGCAAGCGGACCCTGGGGATGTGCCGGTGGCCGCGTGGGGCTGCAACGTCTTCGGGAAGTGCTCGCCGGCGGCGGAGCTGAGCGTCGCGATGCGGAATGGGGTCCCGGAGTGTTCGGTCGCCCGCAGCGCGGAGTACGTCGTCACCCCGGGCTCCGTTTGCTTCGATTTCAACGCCAGCAGCGGGCTCGGCTGCGGCCTCAGCCGCCTCACCGCGTTTTTGGAGCTGGTGGGCAGGAGAGCCACCGTCGATCCCAACACGTCGCCGGCCGTCAACAGAACCGAGGAGAACGTTGGGAAGGCGGCTACAATGCATTGCTTCGCAACCCCGCTGCAGGACCTGTCCGTGTACAGGGTAGGCCTCGTCGCGGTCGACGCAAACGGCGAGCGCGCCACGTGCAGCGTCGCCGCCCTGACCGACCTTTCGCCGCCGGTTCCGAGCCTGCTGGTGGAGAGTCAGTTCCAACTACCCACCGGAACCGTTTCGTTCACGGTGGTGCCGCCCGAGAGGATGGACGGCGACCCGGATACGGAAGCGTCGCTCGCGTTGGAAGTGCGGCTGTTTTCGGTGTCCGGTTGGTCGTCGAACGATACCTTCGACTGGTCCGAGCGGTCCACCGTCGAGTACGGCGCCGCCGCCGTCCCTTACACCATCGAAACCGGAGGCCGGACCGGGAGATTCGTGATAGCCGCGGTTGCCCAGGACTTGGCGGGCAACGCGCTGCGCGTGGTCACCCAGGTGATCGTCGACTCGACGCCGCCGGCGATCGGCACGGTGAAGATCGGGTCCGCCGCGGCGCACCGGTCGAAGCTGCCGACGAACGCGCCGCTGGTGGTTGACTTCGGGCTCGGCGAGTGCGGCCAGTCCCCCGACGTTGTCGACGAGCTCGTTTCCGTGGCGGGACCGCACGGGCTGCTGGTATACCCAGACAGGCTGCTTGCGGGCGTCATGGACACGTGCAAGGGAGGCGCGTCGGTGTACTGCAACGGCCGCGATCCCTTCGGCAGCCAGACGGACTGCGTCGAGATGGCTTGCACCGCGGGCGGCAGCGTGCTCACTGCGCAGGCGAACAGCCGTACCCCCGGCAACGTCACGGAACCCGCTGCGACGGTGTGCCGGCACGGGGTCCACGGATTGTACACCAGCCAGCAGACGCTCAGCCCGCACTGTTCGCCGCTCTACGACAGCATGCCGTGCCGGGAGGTCGCTTTCCAAGTTGCCGGCTACCCCGTGACCCGGACCGTCGGCGGCTGCGTCAAGCGCGTGCCGCTCGGAGAGTTCTTCGCCGGGCCTGCCACCGCTTGCCACACAACGACGCTCGGCGACAAGCACCCAGTTCTGCAGTCCGACACGAACGTCATGCGCTTCGCCGGCGGGTCGTTCCTGGTGTCACCGACCGGCGGGGGGGAGCGAGGGATAGGCGTCGACGGCTTGACGCTGTCCGACGAGGGCTGTCGGGCCCACGGAACGTGCCACGTCGAGTATCCACAGAGCGTCAAGTTTTTTTGCGTCCCGGACAGCCTGCCGAGGCGGGATGAATCGTTGTGCGGCGAGGTTGGCGACGGGGAGTCGGGGATGACGTGCAACGTGACCCTCGTAGACGGCGGGTCAGGCGCCGTTCTCGAAGTCCTGCGGTCGCCGAACAACGAGCAGTCCGTCACCTCCGCGGCGGCGTACGCGAGCGAGACAGTGGTCACGGCGGAGGTCGAGTGCGCAAACGCGGTGGGCATGCGTGTTCACGGGGTCTCTGCCCACACCCTCATCCTGGACCCACCCCCAGGCCGCATGGAGAGCCTCGGCGGGTTGTTCCTCACCACCCAAGGCGTGTCAATCGCCGTGGAGTTCGCGGATGCTACCGCGATTTCCGTCTGCGTCGGGGCCTGGGAGGGGGACTGCATGTACGCCGCGAAGGCGGCGCCCGCCGGCGGCGTCGCAGCGTTCGCCGGGCCGTTCCCCGTAGAGTCCTTCTTGTTCGTGACCGCGTTCGTCGAGACGACGCGGGGGCTCAGTTTCGAACATTCCATCGACCCAATCATGATCGATCCTACCCCGCCCGACACCGGCGTTTTCGAGGTAGACTGCGGCTGTGGGGAAGACTGTGCGTACGTAGTGGAGGATGCGGTGGGTGAGATGAAGTGCCTCCTGACATGGACCGGGTTCGACGATGTGCTCGTCCGGATTGACGTCACGCTGGCGGGCGCAGTGCTCGCGTCGGGCATGCCGGCGGCCGGATCACTCGAGTTTTCCCTCGAAAAGGACGGCGGCGAATTTTTGATCGCGCTCTCCGGGGACAACGCCGCCCCGGCAGCGGGGCGCAAGCTCGAAACCGCCGCGCGCAGCGCAGCCGCGGGGGGGCCCCTGACCTTCGCGCTCGCTGCTGTCAACGTCGCCGGGCTGACGACGACCGCCGCGGTCGAAAAACACCCGCACGGCTGTTCCCCGGAGCCGGAGGTCTCGCTCACTGCCGCCGCCGCCGCCGCCGGCGGAAACGCCACGCGCAGCGGTGCCGTCGGCAGCCTGGCGGTCCTCGCCGTGGGCGGGGGGGGTGCCGTGTGCCTTGAAGCGGTGTTTCCTCTCGGCGGCGTCTGCCACGCGGCGGTGCTGTTCGAGGACCCGACCACCGGTGAATCCCTCTTCGCCGCCGGTGACGCGCCGTTGGCCCCCGACGGCGGCCGCGCCCAAGTCTGCGGGCTCGAAGCGGTCCTCCCGTTAAACAGGCCAGTTTCCGCGCGTGTGGTGGCCACCCGGTGCAGAGGGTGCTCCGCGGCGGCGGCCGCCGCCGTGTTTTTGGACGGCGCGGCGCCTGTCGTCGTGTTCGGCGGCGGCCCCGTCGACACGGTGGATTCGCAGTTTTGCGTCGATCCCTCCGTCGCCAGCGACGCAACCCTCGCGAAGCTGACGGTGGCGGCATCCTCCTTAACAGGTGCGCCGTCCGCCGCCTCCCGTAGCACGACCTCATTCGACGCGCCCGTCTGCGTCCCCCTCACCCCTGGCGCGCACGAAGTCTGCGTCTCGGCCGCCGACGGAGGAGGGCGGCTTACGGAGAAATGCCGGGCGGTGCGCAGCGACGGCAGAGCACCCCGGGTCACCGAGAAGGTGTCGCTCGGCTGCGCGCGAAAAGCAGGCGTCACCGTTCCCGGAGAAGGCGGCGCCCCCGCGCAGGTGTGGTGGGAGCCGCGGGATTGGGTGTGTGTCACCGCCGGTGCGTTTGAGTCGTTCGTCGGCGTTTCCGTGGCGCTGGAGCTGGTCGACGAGGAGAGCGGGCGTATCGTCGCGGCGACCGCCGCCGGGGTTTCCGACGAGATCCGCTACGAGCTGACGCCTGGGGCCACGTACGCCATCCATGCTGTCGCGATCGATGTGTTCGGCCGCCAAGCGTCCAGCACCACGAAACCGTTCGTCGCGCGCCCCGAAGACGCGGACATCCCCCCCGTCGATCTGTCCCCTGCCCGGGGCGAAGCTTCGCTCGGCGGCTCGCTGCACTGGAAGGCCAGCCTTTGCGTCCGTCCGCCGCTGCCTCCCAGCCCCCCGGCTCGCTGCGTGCTGGCTGCCTGGCATGCCCTCGAGCTCCCGCAGAACATCGCCGCCGCCTTCGACGCCGCCGTCACCCGGCGCGCGGAGCGCGCGGTTTTTTTCTCCGGCGGTGCCCTCGAGCTGTGCCTCACCGCCGCCCAGGCTGCCTCCATCGCCGGCTTCGACGAGCCGAATCCGACCGTCTTTTTCGTGCGGGCGCAGTGCTGGGACCGGTTCGACCGCCCGTCTGCGGCAAGCGAGGGCAACACCGTCCTCGACCGCATGCCGCCGGCGGCGGCGGTGCGCCCCGTCGAAACCGTTTCGTCGGCGGCGGGCGGCGTCCAAGTGCGGTACGGCGCGCAGGATGACCACCTCGCGTCCGTCACCGTCGTGATCTGGCGGCTCGAAGGTGAGCCCGCAGCGCGGGGGCGCGCGGTTGCCTCCGCCGCGGCCGAAAACCCGGTCAATTCCGCGGATTCGGCCGTCTTCGTGCCCGCCGCCGTCCTCCCAGAAGGCCGATACCTCGCGGTCGTCACCGCCGCCGACGCCGCCGGCAACGCGTTCGAGGCTGAAACTGCGTTCTGGGCCGTCGACCCGGCCACGACGACAACCGTGACCCTCGAAACAGACGACGCCTCGGCTCCGGGATCAGCGCCCCTCGTAACTCTACACCGCCCCGGCTTCGTGCTCAGCACCTTCGCCGCCGCCGGCAACGCGTTCGAGGCTGAAACTGCGTTCCGGGCCGGAGACCCAGCGACGACGACAACCGTGACCCGCGAAACAGACGGCGCCCCGGCTCCGGGATCAGCGCCCCTTGCGACTCTCCACCGCCCGGCGGCCGCGCCGTCCCTCCGCGCCGGCATCGTGCTCAACACCTTCGCCGCCGAAGGCGCCGAAGCCGCCGCCGCGACGTACCTGCCGAAGCCGCTTCGGGTGTTCAAAATCCGCCTCAACGACAGCCTCCCGATCACCCGCGTCGAGATGTGCCTCAGCACGCAGGGATCGGCGTGTGACTTGAAGGGCATGGGCCCGGTGCCGGCGGTGTCGGGGACGTACCAGTACCCGGTGCACGCGTTCGAGGCGGGCGGGGACGGGCGGGTGTTTTTTGTGACGCTGCGGTACTGCTTGGCGGTTTGCGACACCGCGGACGTCGGGCCCTTCGTGTTCGAAACGACGCCGCCCGTGGTTTCCGGCGAGCTGGCGCTGCCTGCGTTCCTGGCTGCCGGGCAGTCTGTCTTCGTCGATTGGACCGACCACTTTGCAGATCCGGACACCGAGCTTGAGTTTTCCGTCTGTCTAGCCGCCGACCCTGGCGCCGCGTGCTTCGAGGAGATTTCCGCGTGGAGGCCGCACGCCGGCGGGGAAAACCTGACGTTCGCCTTCCCGGGGGGTTTCGACGGGGAGACTGTTGCGGTCTGCGTCGCTGCGAGGAACAAAGGCGGCCATACCGCCCGGCAGTGCCGCGCCGTGGCCGCGGCGGACGAGCGCCCCGCGGTTGCCGCGCGCTTCGGCGCCGAAAACGCGTCGGCGGAAGGCGTCCTGGCGCAGTTCGGCGTCACGGTCAGCTGGAGCGTCGGCACCGCGGCCGGAATTCCGCTCAAAAAGTGCAAGGTCCGGCTCGCCGGCGGTGGCCCCGCCCGCACCTCTCCGAACGCCACCGGACCAGGACAGGTTCTCCCGGCGGAGGAGTTCCCGAACGGCGACGGACACTTCAACATGACCCGGTACGAGGGGGGCTGGGTTGACGTGGGGCAGTCTTTTTTGTGGGTTTTCGCGTACGAGCCCGCAGCGGGTGAACAGCTTGTGGCAGGGGTGTGCTGCACCCTCGAGAACGAGCGCGAGGAGTGTGTGCAGCGGGAGGCGACCGCCGTCGTCGCTGAGTCGTGGGAGGACGCGTATTACATGGGAGCTATCGACCTGACGCCCCCGGAATGCACACGGGACGCTCTGTCGCAGCTGGAAGGCGTCAAACGCGGGCCGGGCGGCGGGTACTATTTCAACGGCACTACGATCGGGCTTTCCGCGCGGGGGTGCAGCGACCGGGAGTCGAACGTCACGTACACCTTCTGCGTCCACCCGGCCGGAGGGCCCCCCGGTGGCAACTGCACCGAGGCATACGACTTGGCGGATGGGGAGGCCGCGACGCTGAAGAAGGCGTTCTCTGACGGCGAAAGAGTCGGGGTGCGGGTGGTGGCGGCGCAGCCGTGGGGCCGCTCCGCCACCGTGCGGGAGCACGTCATCGAGCAGAACCTCGGGGTGCCGGTGATCCAGCTCTCCGGGTTGCCTTCCGCCGGCGCCCGCGCCTCCGGCGTCGTTGGGTCCCGCAACGCGTGCTTCCCGTTGCGCGTGTTCGACGCGAACGGCATCGCCGCATTCTCGTGCTCCGACGCGTCCATGTTGCTCAGCGTTTGCAACCAGTCGCACCTATGCCTCAACACCAGCAGCCCGAGATCCGGGTTCGTCGAGCTGCTTGCCCACGACACATTCGGCTTCGCAAGCTCCGCGATCGTCGAAGTGGTCGTCGAAGAGAAAGCACCGAAGCCTGCCACCGCGCTTTATGTCCTCCTCGCCGCCGCCGCCGTGCTGGCCGTGGCCCTGGCGCTGGGCGCGCTGTGGCTCCTTGGAAGAAAGAGCGCCGAAAAAGAGGAGCTGCGCAACAAAGAGGCGCCGGACGAAATGGAAGACGCGGGGGGCAAAGCATGGCAGAAAGGCTGCGACGAGCCGGTCTCCGACATGCTAGTGTAGGAAGATTCTCACTTTGCGCGCAGTGCCACGAGAAGGTGCAGAATAGGTGGGAAAGGCCGCTACAATGCAGTGCCACGACTCTCCTGTTGTCGTTTGACTTGTCCAATGGCGGGATGATGGCAGCTGCTCCTTTTGTGGAGTTAGGGCTATCTGTAGCTTCTGCTTCCAGCGTCAAACAGGCTTCGGCTGCGGGTTTGCGTGCGAAGAAGTGTGAAAACGGGTTTTTACCTGGAGGCTTTTCGTGTTATTCTGCAGATGCTTTGAGCTATCTTTTTGCGTCTATGCTTTCAGTCGTCTTCTTAACCATGGTTGAGTGCGCAAATGGTGTCAGCCGAAGCTGGTAAAGCTTCGGCGCCGCCCACGTTATGTTTGTGTAGCAGCGGCTGCCAAACATCCCGTGACACCGTGAAGGAACGAAAAGAAAGGGCGCAACAACTTCGTGCTCCGACGAGTACATGTTGCTCAGCGTTTGCAACCAGTCGCACGTGAGCCTCAACACAAGCAGCCCGAGATCCGGATTCGTCGCAGGCTTCGGGTCTTTTTCTCCCACGGCCACTTCGACGATCGCGGAGCATTCGAAGCCGGACGTTTCGGGGCTAGCAGGTCCACAGCGCTTTACGGCCTCCCCGCCGCCGCCGCGCTTGCCGTGGCCCTGGCGCTGGCAGCGCTATGATACCAGTTGGCGGGCTAGCTCACAGATTGACTTTTACTGAGCTTTGTCACCTGAGTTTCTGTTGGTTGACACTACTACGGTGGGCAACGTTACCTTGCGTGTATAAACCCGAGGCACTAGACTCCTGCACGGCTTAGCCACGAACACGAAGCATGTACAGAAAACGACGGAAAAAGCAAGGTCACCCCTACCGACAGTGATCCCTGCAACCTCTTTTACCAGAAGGGGCGCAACAATTTCGTGCTCCGACGGCTACATGTTGCTCAGCGTTTGCAACCAGTCGCACATATGCCTCAACACAAGCAGCCCGACATCCGGGTTCGTCGCAGGCTTCGGTTCTTTTTCTCTCCCACGACCACCTCGACGATCGCGGGGCATGCGAAGCCAAACGTTTCGGAGCAAGCAGCTCAAACAGCGCTTTTCGGCCTCCTCGCCGCCGCCGCGCGGCGGCCGTGGCCCTGGCCCTGGCCGCACTGCAGAGGAGCCGACGATCTGGCGATATCATGCCAGTTGGCGGGCTAGCTCACAGATTGACTTTTACTGAGCTTTGTCACCTGTATTTCTTTTGGTTGACACTAAGGTGGGCAGTTACCTTGCGAATATAAACCCGAGGCACTACACTCCTACACGGCTTAGCCACAAGTAAGAAAGAACACGAATCATGTACAGAAAATGACGTAACAAGCAAGGTCACCCCCTACCGACAGCGACCCCTGCAGCCTCTTTTACCAGCCCTTCGGTACCTTACTCCGCCAGGTTCGAACGGACTTTCACTCTAAAACGTCTCCTGTCAAGAGTCGTGGCTGCGAAAAAATTGTGTTCGAAAACTTCCAAAACTTGCAACACACCACTTTCCAAAACCGGAAACGAACTCTTCTTTTGTTTCGAAGCAAGCTGCAGCTCGTCCGAGAGTTTCAAACGATTTTACGCCTAGGAGAGCCTCCTGTGAAGATTTGCAGCTGCAGTTTGCGTTCGAAACGGACCTCCCAAAACCAGAAACGAACCTTTCCAAAACTACTAGCAATCAACCTTTCCGAAACTGGAAACGAACCGTTTCCACAAAAAGAGACGGACATACGGCACCAAGAAGGCAGACAGTCACCTACTACGGCACCGTACTGAGGAGGGCCTACGGTAAGTAGGGTACCTACCACTCCCCGTGTTTAAGATCGCGCCCTCCCCCCCCGTGTATAAGATCGGCTTTTTTGAGAAATGAGGGCGATCTTATACACGGGGTGGGGTCCCGCGCAGCGGGGAATTTTTTTGGGCGTTTTTACTGTGGGGGGGGGGTTCAGGGCCCCGCGCAGCGGAATTTTTTTTTTGGGGTGTTTTTTGTCCCCCCCCGTGTTTAAGATCGTCCCCCCCCGTTTGGGGCGATCTTAAACACGGAAAAACGCGATCTTAAACACGGGGGAGGGTAGGCATGTGGACAAATGGCCGAAACCACCAATGACCAACAACCAAGGTACCCACCGATTCTATTACCTCGTGTAACCACCATTCTTTCGACACTCAGAGCACAGAGGATATCTTCCCATATTGAGGAAGGTCACCCGGAGACTTTAAAACCCCGGAGTTTCAAGCGAACTATAACTCCAAACAAAAGCTCGAAAAATGAACTTACGAAGTATGGGGTGGGCGAACAACCCAAATAGGCCACGGACAGGGTCGGTTGCCACTTGATTCCTTCCTGAATTCAGCGACTGTCTTCGTGCCGACGAGAAGTGCGAACTGAACGCAAGGACCTTCCAGATGTGAAAAACTGTGTGCAGAGGGAAGGCCGCGCGACGCAGCAGGCGGCCACATGTGGTTTCTGGCAGGACTAATCCCTCGCGTAAGTGTCCAGCGAAGTAGACCCGCTGTTGAGGTGCGCTGGTTTTCCTCTGTCTCTCGCCTCCGTCGAAATGAGCGCTGGGCGGCCCCTCCGAGCTTTCTAATTTTATTCGTATTTTTGTTGTATAAGCACCTGCTTTATAGGAAATGCTTGAGGAGACTGCAAGTTGCGACAGATCAAAAGGACGTGTAGCCACACGAAACACAGGTAAATCTGGGTTTAGTGGCGGGCGTAAGCGTTCAACAAAAAAGACCCACTTTGTAGTTGTATTGTTTTCTCCCCCTCTAGCTTCCTTCGAAATGAGCACAAGGCAGTCCCTCGAGTATTTTATAAAGGTACCAGGGAAAGCCTGTTACACGGGAACTAAGCTTCACGTGTTCGGCGGTACTGCAGAGCCACCGGCCTACGGGTCAAGTGGCTACCGATTTCCCAAACTAAAGCATCAAGGCGTGGGCTTGGCGCTTGCGCTGAACACAAGCTCGTCGAGACGGTCAGCCACAGGGCAGAGCTGACGGGGTTGTAGCACCGTGCTGCCTCCGACTCAAGCTTTGCAAGCTGTGGTTGACCGTCACGTTCCTGGAGCGGTCTTTTTCTTTTGGTGAATTTCCCTTATATCCCACCACTTCAATTTTGTTCCCTTATATCCCAATGGGATTACCTTGGGCAAGGCAATCCCATTGGGATATAAGGGAACAAAATTTCAAGTGTTGGGATATAAGGGAATTACACCTTTTCTTTTTTGTATAAGCACCCGTGTTGCAGGAAATACTTGAGGAGACTGCCACTTGCGAAATCTCAAAGGCTAAATCTCAAAGGCTAAATCTCAAACCCCACTATCGCAACAGTATTCCTAGATCTCAAAGGAGGTAAGTGTGCTGTAGCCCACACGAGACACCGGTAAATCTGGGATTAGTGGCGGGCGAAAGTGCTCAAACGAGAAAGACTCACTTTGTAGTTGTATGCCTCCTTCGGAATAAGCACAAGGCAACCCCTCGGGTATTTTAGTACATTCGTACTGACAGGAACATTTTCGGAACAACAGTTGCACGCGAACGAGAAATTGAAGCCAACGAAAAGAGACGGTCAGCCGGTACCTAGAAGACAGACAGTCACCTACTGCGGCACCATACTGAGGAGGGCCTACCGTAAGTAAGGTATGTGGACAATGGCCGAAACCACCAATGACCAACAACCAAGGTACCCACCGATCCTCTTACCTCGTGTAGCCACCACTCTAACGACACTCAGAGCACAAAGGATATCTTCCCTTAACGACGAAGGTCACCCGGAGACTTTAAAACCCCGGAGTTTCAAGCGAACCTTCACTCTGAAAAAGTGCCACATACAGGAAACTCCCCCAGGGGCTGTACACGCGAAGAACAAGAAACTTTGGTCCTGTAGCTTTGCCAGTTTTGTCACCTTTGATCAGTCGATGCTGATCGTCCGTTACTTCGTTTATCGGCGCAAACCCCAACTCCGGAAATGTTCCTGTGCTGAGGTGTTGTGACTACTTGTCAGCTTATGATACTAAGCTGTCACGAGATCCAACGTCGTTGCGCCTATCACGAGAATGGGCACAAGCAAGCGTCACTTGCACGTAGTAGTAGAATCAGTTTGAGCTTGAGATGCAGCAACAATGTGTGACGGTAGACCTAATAATAGTAGAATCAGTACGGGAAACACATCTAAACCACAGTAAATGCAAAAACGTCGAGTAGTCGCTACCTGCTACTAGCACGAACAAAATATGCATGCCAATATACGATATTTATAAAGGCACCAGGCCACGGAGGTTTTGAAAACCCCCAGATCGTCAAACGAACATTCACTCTAAAGAAACCACATCTGGTATCCCCGAAAATACTGACTTTCTAATCTACAAATAACGCTAGAAACCCGAAGACACAAACAGTACGCAAGAACTCCGCACAAACGGGGTAACTAATCCGGGCTCCTGGCGACTTCCCCGGAACTCCCTCACTTCCCCGAAGCTCCCAAACATCTTTGCCTGGACCAGGTGGTCTGTGTATTCGTATTTGTTCTGTTTTGATCGTTTCCACAGTTCTTTTTTTGTATAAGCACCTGCTTGGTAGGAAATACTTGAGGAGGCTGCCAGCTGCAAAAGATCAAAGGAGGTAAATGTACTGTAGCCCACACGAAACACAGGTGAATCTGGGTTCAGTGGCGGGCGTAAGCGTTCAACCTAAAAGACCCACTTTGTAGTTGTGTTGTTTCCCCTCCTCTAGCCTCCTTCGAAGTAAGCACAAGGCAGCTCCTCGAATATTTTCCTGTAAATCCTTCCCTTCCCTTTCGTGTTAACAACGCATTGTAGGTACTACGAATTAGCACTTTGGCAGCGTACCGCATTAAAAAAACGTGCCACAGCGGAGGTGAGTTCTGCTAGTGCGCACAAATATACGAGGAAGCGCCGTGCTAATTTATTCATACCTTTCCCCCGGTGCGTTGGATCAATAGTAGTAGCTCAGTTTTTTCTCCAAAGCAGCAAGTGTAGTACGCAGCACGGAGACCCACCGTGTGGCTAGATCTTCTCTCTCAGCCACTCTCCAGCTTTAGCCACAGGTTCTTCTTCTGTCTGTGCTGTACAATGAACCCGCAGACAACAATACCGCCCACGAAACGGGCCATTGCGACTCCTCGAACCTCACCAAATCAAATTCCACCGTCGAGTCCAGCCTCAGAAGCTGGAGTTAATGAAGGTGTGCCCGAGTCATACCCGAAACGCCGGAGTGACACCCTTTTCTAACTCCAGCTTTAGCTCCAGCTTCTGCGGCTGGACTCCACCGTGTATCACATCGTCACGAGAGATGATGCCAAAAAGGGGGGAGGGGTGGGACTTTGGGTAGAAGGATTCCTATGCGACCTCTGTAAGATGAAACCAACCAAAAAATGCACACTGCACCTGAACCCAAATAGTTTACGTTGTACTCGTTCCAGCTTCAGTCCAGTCAACACATTACCGTATTCTAGCCCGTCTGAGACCCATTTTGCAGACCCGTTTTGGAGGCAGCAATGTGGTGGAGCAAAATCCTGAAAAAAATCTTGGAGTGCAGAGCGTGGAGGTGGTGATTTTGGCATCCTGCCATCTCTACGTAAAGGGGGTGAAGCTTTACGTTGTCTCTTGTTGGCATGGGTCACTTAACTGCTCAGCCGTGTGTGTGGTCCTTTGTAAGATGGATTGTGTCTGCGCTCTCTCTCCCTTAAGATTGCCGCCCGAGGGAACCGGCTGTGAGCCGAAACTCGGCGCCGGTCTCTCCGGACTGCACCAGAAGAGAACTTCGCGGCGGATCACAAAGCACCCGCCCTGCACGAGGCACGCGCCCAAGACCCGTGCGCGGCCTACCGTAGCACCCTCCATGTTTGCACCTTCCTCGGATGCTACGGTCGGGAAGGGGCTTCAAAGTAGTTGGGAAAACACGTTCCCCTTCCCCGCGTTCTGCGTGTGGGGTTACCACCGGGCAACTGCCGCAGCAGCCGCAGATACGTCCTTCGCCCTTGTCTTGGCTCACTTCGGGAGGTGTCGCTGGCCACCTATAGGAGTGTCCTGGTTGTTGCCCTAGTGACAGACCCGCCGCCTTAGTTTCGCCCGGTACACGAGACTAATCCAATGCCAGGCATTATCAGTCGTGCTCTTGGATTTCACCCTGTTGGCCTAACAGGGTGGTGGCGGCCGACCTGTCACGGGGTATCTCGGCGTTGAGTTTGTAGTCATGTAGCACTTGGCGGGCTACCAACCGGTTGATTTCAAACGCCTGGGCTAGCTCGCTTGTGGGGAGGTGTCGCAACTCACCATACCAAGACCCGCTGTCTTCAGGAAACAAAAGATGAATTGGTAAGAGAGCGAGCAAACTGATTTCATCTTGTTTCGGCCTACGGGTCAAGTGGCTACCGACTTCTCAAACGAAAGCATCAAGGCGTGGCGCACCTTGGGGCTTGGTGCACAAGCTCGTCGAGACGGTCAGCCGCAAGCTTTGCAAGCTGTGGTTGACCGTCACGTTCCTGGACGGTGCGAATCCTGGTTGCTGCCCCACAACTGCTCAACAGCCGTGTGTGGTTGGCAGGCCTTGTGGCCCGTTCGTCTGGCTGTACCAGCTTGAGAGCCTACGCGCGGGAATTCTTCTTTTCCATTCTTGCATTTCAGGCCTGCATGCCCCGTCAAAAGGAATCGAAAAGAAAACAAAAGAGCGTTTTACCACCTTGCGCGGTGGCACGGGATGTTAGGCAGCCGCTGCTATAAGCATGGTTCATGTACTTTAAAGAACTCAATGCTAAAACACCGAGGACGAGAAACACGTATTCTGGGACTGCGGAGCGTACTCGCACATACGGCGACGAGAGGCACATGCCGAGCTGATGGGCCGACTGGCCCAGATGCACGCTGGAACACGGAGTGGTAGTACCCGAGAATGCCCAATTCTCGAGGCGGCTCCACGAGATGCTGGCTGAAATCCTTGCGGAACGGGCAGGGCTCGAAGCACGTGGCTGGGTAGCCAGGAACCCCACGACCCCCTGGTCGAGAGCGGATGCGATGCCTGCCGAGAAGTTTGACCACCCCTTTGCGCGGATTGCCCCTGGGAGCGGAACAAGACCTGGGGACTACCGACGTTCTATGCGTTGGTAGCGTGCCTGTCGGACATGCAATGGACCGAGAACGGGCAGGCGTCAATGCTGGAGCTTGCGATCGACTTTGAACTCTTCTCGGGCCTCAGCATGCCGCTGCACGGGAATGCGCCGAAGGGGCTGAGAGAACGGGGAACGTCCTGCGCTGCATGATGAGCGCGTTGGACAAGCTGGCGGCACAGCAAGGGCTGGGAAGCTGCATGAGAGGGGAGAGGGTGTGCCCGACGACGTCGCTGTCGTTCATGGGCATCTCGGGGATATCGGGTGTACGGCCCAGGCCACGCTTTCGCGAGGCACACACGGGGACGATACTTGAGGAACAAGTGAAAGGAAGCGATGTAGGGACGCAGTGCCCGACGTACCCTGACTGGACGATCGGGAGAGCGGCGAGGTGGGCCCTGCCTGCACCACCACAACTGCACCCAGACCCCGTGCATATGCCGGGTGTCGGTATAGAGAAGGCACTCGTCACGTGCGCGACCCATCACAATGGGAAGTGTGAGGCGTGCAGAGCACTCGTCCGAAGGGACGTTCCCACGGTAGAGATGTGCTGCCGGCACCATCACCACGCGAACTATGGGCAGCCGATCGCGGTGTGCACAGAGCACAGCACGACGAAGTGCGGCGAGTGCAAGACGGCGGCGGCGTGTTGCCGCAGCGGGCATCATGCCTGCCGAACGCATGGCAGAGGAACCTGCCAAGAGTGCAAAAGGCTCCCTACGCTGACGCAGAGGCGACCGGCGGCATGTTGCAGCCGCGGCCACCACCAGTCCAACAAGCCGAACGTCCAGTCAACCCCCGGACGCAACAAGAAAGAGAGGCCCTCCTCACCCACCCAGGTGGGTGTACAACGGGAAACGCCAGTAGGAAAGCGAGCGGCGCGAGCGCCGCTCGCGGCAACGAAAAAGGAGACGGCGACGACCGGACGGGCGACCAAGAGGCCGCCACCAACGCCAGGAACCAGCGAACGACCAGCGCTGAAGAAGAGGGTGCTCGGCACCCCGAAGGAAGGCCCGATCGCCGGCCGCAAGCGGAAGAAGACGAAGGCGACCACACCCGACTCAGAGGTGCATCGAAGGAAGAAGAAGGTACCGAGGACAAGCAGCTCTCAGAAACGACCGGGGACCACGGGCACACCAATGCCCTCGAAAGTGAAAAACGGACACACCTGCCCGCCCTCGTACTCGCCGACTCAGTCTTTGGAATCGCAAGAAAGCCAAATCCCGCTAGCGCCACAAATGCTCGACCTTGACGACGCAATGGCAGGTGACGACGTCATCCGATAACCTGGCCTTCGAGACAGTGCATGCTAATCCATGTGGTTCATGTACTTAAAACAACTCTATGCTTAGCAGTGCTTACGTAGGCGGTGTCTTCGGACAGCACCTCGTAATGTTCGCATCACAAAACAAAGAAGACAGTGTAATGGTCGTTACCTGGTCGGGTTTCGCTCGCGACCGTTTCCTGAACAATCCTTCACTAAATCCGCGGTTAAATAACCTGGCCTCAGCGGTGCAAGCACCACGCGCTCTTCAAACCCAAGAAATATTTCCCCCCCTCCCTCCCCCTTTTGGCATCCTTCCGTGTTGGAACTTCCGCCCTCCCTCTTGCTGAGGAACAATTTCTCACCTCCTCTTTGCCTCATGCGGCTTTCGATAGCTTGGTTAGCTTTTTCGTTGTATACACACCTGCTTTGTAGTAAATGTTTGAGGAGACTGCCAGTTGCGATAGATCAAAGGAGGTAAATGTGCGGTAGCCCACACGAAACACAGGTAAAGCTGGGTTTAGTGGCGGGCGTAACGTTCAATACAAAAGACCCACCTTATAGTATTGTTTCGGCCTCCTTCGAGCCTCCGTCGAAATAAGCACAAGGCAGTCTCTTCGAGTATTTTTGATGCCAAGACGTACCTTCGTCAGGGTATCACGGGGCGCTCGAATGCGAGAATGTATGCACGTGTGGGGGCTAAGACTACAGCAGGCGCCATCCTTTTTTAGAGTGCGTGCTGGTTGATATTTTCCCCGACTTGTATTTTCCTCATTGTGGCATTTTCGGTTAACCACCATAACACGCTGCCCAGGTCTTTTCAGCCTGCACCACACATTTAAAGGCAACCCACAACATCGTTATTACTAAAATCTTCTTCTCCCCGGTTTTTCAAACCGGGGAAAGGGAAGGCTGGGTTTGCGTCACGAAAAGTGCTTTTCCTTTGTAAAAGCACACCTGCTTTGGAGGAAATACTTGAAGAGGCTGCCAGCTGCAAAAGATCAAAGGAGGTAAATGTGCTGTTGCCCACACAAAACCTAGGTGAATCTGGGTTCAGTGGCGCGTAATCGTTCAACAAAAAGTCTTTTTCTCTAACTGAAGCGCGTTACCACTTCCTTTGCCAAACAAGCAAGGGTCGCAAGACCAAACTGATCGTCCTTCGGGATCGACGGTATCACAAAAAGCGAACAAACAACGCAGACCCAAGCAACTTCCGCCGGCGGAGAACAACCCTGCCGAAAGAGATCAACTAGCTCCATTCCACGCTTAGTCGTGATTCCGTCAATTCCTCAAAGTTTGAATGTGCTTTCCCTGAACCCAAAATCATTGGTGTCTTGTCCGGAGGGCCGTGGAAGCCAAAATGAATGTCCTCGATCTAGAGACGGCATCGGTCCGCAGTGACCTTTAGGAGTATCGATCATTTTGGATAACCACGCTTCTTGCGTGTGAGAAAACTGAACCGCCCGAGTAGGGCCTTCTCATCATGATCGTTTGCCTGCAATCACGTCCAGGATTTGGGTTCAGGGGAGTGCGGTCAACGAAAAACTCTAGCTTCCCTTTCTCCCTCCTCTTATTCTCGCGGTGTACTGTTCTTCTACTCGTCCATTCATTCATGCGGTGACACAGAGCTCGGAACCAGTATCAGCGCGATACAACAAAACGAGAAGGAGTATTGCGAAAGAGCAGTGCCTGGCCATGCGATAGTTCATACAGTGTAGGCCTGTCCATCCCGTCCGGTTAGACCGTGGTGTGATGTGATGGACCGTGGTGGCTTTGAAGTTAGAATGCAGAACATCTGTAGCGATGGCCTGCACTAGCCACTGGATGACTACCTCTCTTCGATCGTACCATGTCGTGCTTCTGGCGTTTGCACTCATTCGAATCTTCGTCTTGCGCGCGGTTGCTTTGCGACTCTTCCCTTCCTGGCCGGTTTGCATGCTTTGCGGCCTTCGCCTCCGCGTTTACGGGCGGCGCTGGGCACTTCTTCTTCCGTTGGGGGTCGTCGTCTCTCGTCTTCGCTTTACCGGCGCTGTTGCCTTCCTTGCTGGTGAATGCGTATTTGGCGGAGCCGAGGCCGGTGCTCGCCCGTCCACGTTCCGGGGTGGAGTTTGCTGCACTTTCGTGTGTTTTCCTCGAGGTGTGTTCGCTGCCGGGTCTCGCTGCTTTGCTGCGGCGTCTTAATGGCGCTCGTCCCCTCTGATCCTTCGATTCAGCCCCGGGTGTGGCAGGCGCTGGCGAATCCTCGCGCTTTCTGCGGCGCGATGGACCGTGGTAGCTTTGAAGTTAGATTGCAGAACATCTGTAGCGATGGCCTGCATTAGCAACTGTCTTCGATCGTACCGTGTCGAGTTTCTGGCGTTTGCACTCATTCGAATCATCGTCTTGCGCGCGGTCGCTTTGCGACTCTTTCCTTCCTTGCCGGTTTGCATGCTTCTGCGGCCTTTGCCTTCGCTACCACGGGCGGCGCTGGGCACTTCTTCTTCCGTTGGGGGGTCGTCGTCTCTCGTCTTCGCTTTACCGGCGCTGATGCCTTCCTTGCTGGTGACGGCGTATTTGGCGGAGCCGAGGCCGGTGCCCGCCCGTCCGCGTTCCGGGGTGGAGTTTGCTGCACTTTGGTGTGTTTTCCTCGAGGCGTGGTTGGGCTTTGCGGTGTGTCTCGCTGCTTTGCTGCGGCGTCCTAGTGGCGCTCGTCCCCTCTGATCCTTCGATTCAGCCCCGGGTGTGGCAGGCGCTGGCGAATCCTCGCGCTTTCTGCGGCGCGATGGACCGTGGTAGCTTTGAAGTCAGATTGCAGAGCATCTGCTGCATTAACCGCTGAGTGCCCACCCTGTTCGATCGTACCGTGTCGTGTTTCAGGCGCTTGCACTCATTCGGATCATCGTTTTCACGCCGTCGCTTTGCGTCTTTTCCCTTCCTTGCCCTTGTCCGACTTTGCCTCCCGCTGAGCTGGCTTCGCAAGTATGTATGCCTGGGTGCATGCAAACACGCTTGCACAGCTCTCTTCCACGGCCGTCTGGCAACGTTGCCGCGCAGAAATGAACGCACATCAGGCATCCAAAACGCTGCAATCTCACGGAAACGGAGCGAGGATTATGTCCGAAGACGTCATTTTTCTGTTAAAAATGCATTGTTGGTACTAAGAATTAGTAGTTGGCAGCGTACTAAAAGCAACTCACCAAATCAGGTGAAAAGCCGCTAGTGCGCACAAACAAACGGAAGCGCCATACGAATTGTTTTTCGTGAGCCAGAAGCACGCGGGTCTGCTCGGAGAAGTGGGCCGCTCGTTCTACAAGGCGCTCCTCGGAGACGGCTCCGCTGACTGGAGGATGGCCGACACGAGCACTGCTTCCATTCCTCCGTCCGACCTCGTGTCAGAACACCATCACTTCTCCAGCGCGGCAGTCAATCCAAGCTGCCCAATGCTTTGAATGCCGATCAAAAGAACAGGCTAGTCCCTGGTATCTACGGTTGTTCGATCGGACAGTGCCGTGATGCTACCACTGGATGGATTATGGCTGAACGCCTCTAAGCCAGAACCCAGTCTAGAGGAATGCGTGAGTTACTCAGGGCACATCGGATTTATCGGGCCACGAATAGCTTCGGCGAACGGCAACTTCCAAATTCACATCCAGATCCCGTGTCTCCAACCGGGTCTGTACGAGTCCGAATGGACCGGCGGGCGTCAACTAACTGGGAGCGACTGTCGCCGGAACCACACAAAAACTTTCACTGTCAAAATTCCAAGCGAACTTCAACTCTAAAAACGCGTCACAGTCACCCAGAGACTTCACACCAAGTCCAGGATTCCCACGCAAACTTCAACTTTTGCAAGGAGGAAGGAGAGAAGGGAAATAACGCTAAAAAGAAGCCCCCTTTCACGGCATCGTCGGAAACACAAAGACCTTCATTCTATTAACGGGGGAGGGAAAGGGGAGCGAGGATTATGTCCGAAGACGTCATTTGCTTCGTGAGCCAGAAGCACGCGGGTCTGCTCGGAGAAGTGGGCCGCTCGTTCTACAAGGCGCTCCTCGGAGACGGCTCCGCTGACTGGAGGATGGCCGACACGAGCACTGCTTCCATTCCTCCGTCCGACCTCGTGTCAGAACACCATCACTTCTCCAGCGCGGCAGTCAATCCCAGCTGCCCAATGCTTTGAATGCCGATCAAAAGAACAGGCAACTAACTGGGAGCGACTGTCGCCGGAACCACACAAAAACTTTCACTGTCAAAATTTCAAGCGAACTTCAACTCTAAAAAACGCGTCACAGTCACCCAGAGACTTCACAGCAAGTCCAGGAATCCCACGCAAACTTCAACTTTTGCAAGGAGGAAGGAGAGAAGGGAAATAACGCTAAAAAGAAGCCCCCTTTCACGGCATCGTCGGAAACACAAAGACCTTCATTCTATTAACGGGGGAGGGAAAGGGGAGCGAGGATTATGTCCGAAGACGTCATTTGCTTCGTGAGCCAGAAGCACGCGGGTCTGCTCGGAGAAGTGGGCCAGTCGTTCTACAAGGCGCTCCTCGGAGACGGCTCCGCTGACTGGAGGATGGCCGACACGAGCACTGCTTCCATTCCTCCGTCCGACCTCGTGTCAGAACACCATCACTTCTCCAGCGCGGCAGTCAATCCAAGCTGCCCAATGCTTTGAATGCCGATCAAAAGAACAGGCAACCAACTGGGAGCGACTGTCGCCGGAACCACACAAAAACTTTCACTGTCAAAATTTCAAGCGAACTTCAACTCTAAAAACGCGTCACAGTCACCCAGAGACTTCACAGCAAGTCCAGGAATCCCACGCAAACTTCAACTTTTGCAAGGAGGAAGGAGAGAAGGGAAATAACGCTAAAAAGAAGCCCCCTTTCACGGCATCGTCGGAAACACAAAGACCTTCATTCTATTAACGGGGGAGGGAAAGGGGAGCGAGGATTATGTCCGAAGACGTCATTTGCTTCGTGAGCCAGAAGCACGCGGGTCTGCTCGGAGAAGTGGGCCGCTCGTTCTACAAGGCGCTCCTCGGAGACGGCTCCGCTGACTGGAGGATGGCCGACACGAGCACTGCTTCCATTCCTCCGTCCGACCTCGTGTCAGAACACCATCACTTCTCCAGCGCGGCAGTCAATCCAAGCTGCCCAATGCTTTGAATGCCGATCAAAAGAACAGGCAACTAACTGGGAGCGACTGTCGCCGGAACCACACAAAAACTTTCACTGTCAAAACTTCAAGCGAACTTCAACTCTAAAAAACGCGTCACAGTCACCCAGAGACTTCACAGCAAGTCCAGGAATCCCACGCAAACTTCAACTTTTGCAAGGAGGAAGGAGAGAAGGGAAATAACGCTAAAAAGAAGCCCCCTTTCACGGCATCGTCGGAAACACAAAGACCTTCATTCTATTAACGGGGGAGGGAAAGGGGAGCGAGGATTATGTCCGAAGACGTCATTTTTCTGTTAAAAATGCATTGTTGGTACTAAAAATTAGTAGTTGGCAGCGTACTAAAAGCAACTCACCAAATCAGGTGAAAAGCCGCTAGTGCGCACAAACAAACGGAAGCGCCATACTAATTGTTTTTCGTGAGCCAGAAGCACGCGGGTCTGCTCGGAGAAGTGGGCCGCTCGTTCTACAAGGCGCTCCTCGGAGACGGCTCCGCTGACTGGAGGATGGCCGACACGAGCACTGCTTCCATTCCTCCGTCCGACCTCGTGTCAGAACACCATCACTTCTCCAGCGCGGCAGTCAATCCAAGTTGCCCAATGCTTTGAATGCCGATCAAAAGAACAGGCAACTAACTGGGAGCGACTGTCGCCGGAACCACACAAAAACTTTCGCTGTCAAAATTTCAAGCGAACTTCAACTCTAAAAAACGCGTCACAGTCACCCAGAGACTTCACAGCAAGTCCAGGAATCCCACGCAAACTTCAACTTTTGCAAGGAGGAAGGAGAGAAGGGAAATAACGCTAAAAAGAAGCCCCCTTTCACGGCATCGTCGGAAACACAAAGACCTTCATTCTATTAACGGGGGAGGGAAAGGGGAGCGAGGATTATGTCCGAAGACGTCATTTGCTTCGTGAGCCAGAAGCACGCGGGTCTGCTCGGAGAAGTGGGCCAGTCGTTCTACAAGGCGCTCCTCGGAGACGGCTCCGCTGACTGGAGGATGGCCGACACGAGCACTGCTTCCATTCCTCCGTCCGACCTCGTGTCAGAACACCATCACTTCTCCAGCGCGGCAGTCAATCCAAGCTGCCCAATGCTTTGAATGCCGATCAAAAGAACAGGCAACCAACTGGGAGCGACTGTCGCCGGAACCACACAAAAACTTTCACTGTCAAAATTTCAAGCGAACTTCAACTCTAAAAAACGCGTCACAGTCACCCAGAGACTTCACAGCAAGTCCAGGAATCCCACGCAAACTTCAACTTTTGCAAGGAGGAAGGAGAGAAGGGAAATAACGCTAAAAAGAAGCCCCCTTTCACGGCATCGTCGGAAACACAAAGACCTTCATTCTATTAACGGGGGAGGGAAAGGGGAGCGAGGATTATGTCCGAAGACGTCATTTGCTTCGTGAGCCAGAAGCACGCGGGTCTGCTCGGAGAAGTGGGCCGCTCATTGCTGGCGGGGCAGAGCACGTTCTACAAGGCGCTCCTCGGAGACGGCTCCGCTGACTGGATGGACAAGACCAGCACTGTTTCCGTTCCCCCGTCCGAAGCCGACCTCGTGTCAGAACACCTCCACTTCCTCCGAACCGGCTGCCTTTCCTCTTCGGTGGGACCCTCGCCTGACAGCCAGCTTTTCTTCGTGCGGCTTGCAGTGTACGCAGACAGGATAGGATCGCTTCCTTTGCTCAACAGTGTTGCGCGGGCTATGACGCCCTCAGTGGTGCTGCCCCTCGTGAAGAACGTGCCGGCTCTCGAAGAGGCGTGCGTGGCGTATATGGCTGAAAACTTCGAACAGGTCTGCCCCCCTGACTTTCAAGGTTACCACACAACACAACGCACTGAAGTCGTGTCACAAAACGGGCCCCCCACCGTTCCCCCCGCCACCACTGGGCAGCGAGGCTGCAACAGAAGAACAAAGGAGGCCAACGCAGAGAAGACGCCCGAGAGCCACTCAAACGGGAACGGGCAACCAAAAGTAGAAGCTGAAGCCGCAAAACCAAGCATAAGCCCCCCTCCCACCGCGGCTACTGAGCAGCGAGGCGGGAACAAGAGAAGGAAGAAAGCCAAGGCAGAAGAGACGCCCGAGAGCTGCCCAATCGGGAACGAACCAACGAAAGTGGAAGCTGAAGTCGCGACGCCGAACGTGCCCCCCACACCGACCGCTGCTGCTGAAGCCAACGCCGTTAGACCAAGCGTATCCTCCTACTCACGTATCAGGTCACCACAACGCACAGACACGTGTCAGGTTACAACACCACGCAACGCACGCACACGTATCAGATCACCACAACGCACAGACACGTGTCAGGTTACAACACCACACAACGCACGCACACGTATCAGATCACCACAACGGTCAGACACGTGTCAGGTTACAACACCACGCAACGCACACTCACGTACCAGGTCACCACAACGCACAGACACGTATCAGGTTACCTCACAACACAACGCACACTCACGTATCAGATCACCACAACACACAGACACGTATCAGTTTACCTCGCAACACAACGCACACTCACGTATCAGGTCACCACAACACACAACGCACACTCACGTATCAGGTTGCCACACAAGGCATACACCTTATGCGGTAGCTCCCTCTTTGAAACATTGTGTTCGACACGTCTGGCCATTGCACACACAGGTGTTCGAGCTTGGGTTCGCAGGGGCGCGCGGGCAGAGCCCTTCTTCTTCCTGCGGGTCGACGCAGGCCGTGTCGGACGAGAGCGACGACTGCGACGGGGCCTCGGAGGCCGTGTGCTCCGCCGTGTCGCACCTCGTGAGGAAGTGCTTTTTTGGCGCGGCCAAGCACTGGACCCATGACGTGTCAGCCGACGTGGTGCCTGTGCTGCACAAGGTGTTCCGGTCAGACGACTTGCAAGTCTGGGATGAGGGCGTCGTACTGGAGGTGGCCCTCGAAATAGCCAACACACTCGGAGTCGAAGCATCGAAGCCGCTGCTGTCGTGCATCCGCCTGCAAGACGTCGCGCTGCCGCAGCTGGATCGTTTGCGGAATTCGCTCGCGGGTGTGTGTCGCTTTCGTTGTCGCTGTTGTTGTTGTTGTTGCTGCGAAAGCGTCCAACCTAAAAGACCCACTTTGTAGGTGTATTGGTCGCATAAGATCGAAGATCTTAGAAGATTAACATTTTCCCGACGGGAGCTAACACTTGTACAAAGGTTATCACCCCGCCGCTCCCGAGAAAAACACCGTGATTTTACCCCTCGCGTGTCGTACACACGAGAATCTCTGCGTGAACCTTACTATGTTTGTTACGCACCATCAATCTTGCATCACGCAGCAGCAAGGACGAGAGCAGCGAGGCGGGCCAGGAGGGGAGTATTATTTTACACAAAGCGCCAGCTTGGGAAGGAAATGCTCGACAAAAGCTCGACAGGTGACCGAAGGGACTCCCAGGTGCTGTATCGACCGAACCTCGTGTTGAACGAACGTGAGGTCATGCGGGTCTGCCCCTACACGACAAATCACACAAACACGACAGGTCAAAGTCCTGAGTGAGAAAACAACACACGGTGGTGTAAGCGAGGAACAAATCAGATTGTGTTTGTATTGTATTTTCCTCTTTTCCATTCGGAGGCAAAGCAGCTACGTCGAGTACTTTCTCCCTCCAGCCTCCGTCGAAATAAGCACAAGGCAACCCCTCGCCGTAGCCCAGCTGTTGCATCTTACTAGTTAACCGTAAACCAAGGCTGTTACATCTTACTAGTTAACCGTAAACCAAGGCTGTTGCATCTTACTAGTTAACCGTAAACCAAGGCTGTTACATCTTACTAGTTCACCGTAAACCAAGGCTGTTACATCTTACTAGTTCACCGTAACCCCAAAGCTGCTCTTATTAGGACAAACACCAACAGACACAACGACGGCAGCCGTCGGGTCGCCGTCAGCGCAACGCGACCGTTCCGAAAGCGAAGCTGCGGTTTTCCTGCTGTCCAGCCTGTGCCAAGCGTACGCCCACCGGAGCCACGTCGAGCTGCGGTCTTCGTTCCTTCCTTACACGTCGCGCAAGCACCTCTTGTTCAAGACCGTCTTGCCGGTCTGGCCCGATGCGGCGCACACCTTCCACTGCAAGCGCCTGCACAACATCGACTTCCACGCGACGGTCGGCACGTGCGCCGAAACGGGCTGCGCCTGGTTCCAGCTGACCCCCAAGCACACCTTCGAAACGCACGTCGGGATGTCCTTCTGGCTCACCGTGTCGGGGCCGGCCTCCGCCTCATCGCAGTTCTCGCGCGCGTTCTGCGACTGTCAAGCGTCGTACGGGTGCGAGGACCTGGGCTTCTCGCCTTCTCCCTCGGACGCGGCAGTGTCGTGGACCCTTGTCGGCCTCTTGCAGTTCAGGCCCGTCGACAACCTCCCCATGGATTGCGGGTAGCTGTCTGAGGAGAAGAAGGAGAAGAAGACGATGACGATGAAGAAGGAGAAGAAAACGAGGTAGTTTGCTCCCAGTTGACGAGCGTACTGTCATGCAAAGTATGAACCTGGTGCTAGCGCAGAGAAGCAAGTGTGCAATAATGCAGCAAGAGAAAACGAAAAAGAGGAAGTATTTTGCTCCCAGCTGACGAGCGTAGCTGTCCAACGAAACCGGTGTCAGCACAGGGCCACAAGTGCGCAACAATGCAGCGTAGCTCTCCAACGAAACCGTGTCAGCACAGGGCCACAAGTGCGCAACAATGCAGTTCAGGCCCATTGGCAACTTCCCATGTATCGCGGGTACCTGTCTGAAGAGAAGAAGGAGAAGAAGACGATGACGATGAAGAAGAAGGAGAAGAAAACGAGGTAGTTTGCTCCCAGTTGACGAGCGTACTGTCATGCAAAGTATGAACCTGGTGCTAGAGAAGCAAGTGTGTAATAATGCAGCTCAGGCTCGTTGGTAACCTCCCCATGGATTACGGGTGGCAAAGCTGTCCAAAGAGGAAAATAAAACCCGCTGAGTTCTAGAGCGCAGCAGCCAATCAACCGCCCATTCTGGCTCACCGTGTCGGGGCCGGCCTCCGCCTCCGCGCAGTACTCGCGCGCGTTCTGCGACTGCCAAGCGTCGTACGGGTGCGAGGTCCTGGGCTTCTCGCCTTCTCCCTCGGACGCGGCAGTGTCGTGGACCCTTGTCGGCCTCTTGCAGTTCCCTCGGGCACGACAGTGTCATGGACCTCAGTCGGCCTTCTGCAGTTCAGGCACGTTGACAACCGACAACCGTCCCACGGATAGCTGTCTGGAGAGAAGAAGAAAAAGAAGAAAACCCGACCGCTCACTACAAGAAACAGTCTAGAAGAGGAAGTTTGCTCAAGCGACTGTCGTGCAGACTTTGAAACCGGTAGCTGGCACAGGCCCGTTGGCAACTTCTTCGTGGGTTGCGGGTAGCTGTCTGCAGAGAAGAAGAAGAAAAAGAAGAGGAACACGAAGTTCGCTCCCCAGTTGAGTAGCGGTCATACAGAGCACGGAAACGGCGTCATACAAGGCCACACGTGTGTAAATGCAGTTCAGGCCCATTGGCAATTTCCCGATGGATTGACAGCTGTCCGAAAAAAAGTATGGAGAAGAAGAAGAAGACGAGGTTAGGTATCTCCCAGTTGACATGCGTAACTGTCATGCGCAGTATGAAACCTCAGTTAACCCAGGGCAACAAGTGTGTAATAATGCAGCTCAGGCCCGTTGACAACCCCGGATCACGGGTGCAAGGCTGTCCAAAAAGGAAAAGAAGAACCGCTTGGATTCGAGAGCGCGACAGTCAATCAACCGCACGTCGGAAGCGTTGTCGGGAAAACATGTATAAACATAGCTGCCGACACAAGGCCACCTTTTCGTGCTGCCAATCTTGGGGTTTGCCCCTCCATGTATCGTGAAGGCTAAAGAAAGATGTGGGCTGCAGCGTGCAAAACGAGTGGCCGGCCAGGGCCTGGCCCAAGGGCGACCACTGTATAGCGAGTGCAAAGTTTAACGGCCGCTCATGGGCGATTCTCAGTGAGGCCTTCAGCTACCTTTCAGGCGATAGTTTAATCCTGGCGACCTTTCGACGTACAACATCATTCCTGCACTAGTCGTTGGGAAAAACTCGTCAATACTAGTCATTCTGACGAGTGCAGTCAAAATCACTAGTATTACCATGCTTTGCATCCTGGCTGAGTCTGGTAGACTCAGGCTGGACTCAGGCAAACTCAGGCTGGGCAAATATTTATTAGTGTTCGGGTCACTTCAGTGGGGCAGTGAGGGCCAAGAATCACAATCACAATTGCAATCACAAGGATTAAAACCCAGCCACCTGAAAGGGACTACTGATCTGGTGCTTTAGGCACCACCTCAAGAACCACATCACAAAGCTGTTGAGCACGACACATGCAGGTGCAAGACAACTTGTAAAGCTTACAGCGTTAGGTATAAGTAATTACCTGTACTCAACGAACCGCGATTTTTGCGGTTCAGCGTTAATTATGGTATAGGTAATTGCCTGTAGGTGAGCACTGGACCAGCTTTTTAGGGCCCAATTGCAGGTGTTCAAGTTTCGTTTGCAACACTCAATTTTTGTCTGGTTGTCTGATACACCATGCACATCTGCAAGCTTGCTGCCAAAACCTCAGTGTCCAGCCACTGAAGTGACCAGGTGCAGTACTTCAGTACCAGTACAGTAGTTCAAGAGTGCAGCAGCCCAGCCTGAGTTTGCCTGAGTCCAGACTGAGTCTGACTGAGTCGCGCTGTGATTTCTCGCCAGACTCAGCCAGGATGCAAAGCATGCATTACTGCAAGATTCTTACTGGTGAACTCCAGCAACTTCTCTAAACCGCTCGAGTGAAACCATGTGCCACACCCAGAAATAGGGTGTGAAATAGGGTGTGCGCACCGGAAATAGGGCGTGCGCACCCAGAAATAGGGTGTGCGCCTATTTCCGGGTTGTGGCACACCCTAATAGGGTGCGCACACCCTATTTCCGGGTTGTGGCACACCCTAATAGGGTGCGCACACCCTACTTCCGGGTTGTGGCACACCCTAATAGGGTGCACACACCCTATTTCCGGGTTGTGGCACACCCTAATAGGGTGCGCACACCCTATTTCCGGGTTGTGGCACACCCTAATAGGGTGCGCACACCCTATTTCCGGGTTGTGGCACACCCTAATAGGGTGCGCACACCCTATTTCCGGGTTGTGGCACACCCTAATAGGGTGCGCACACCCTATTTCCGGGTTGTGGCACACCCAAATAGGGTGCGCACACCCTATTTCCGGGTGTGCACGCCCTATTTCCGGTGTGCACACCCTATTTCGCACCCTATGTGTCCCTTGAGGCCGGACTTTAGCTCGAGCAAAAGTTGCTGGAGTTTTTTACCGTGTAAATGACTCGTGGAATCCCTTTATAAGGGCTCTTTCATTTTCCAGGAAAGTGGACTCATTCAGTAACAAAAAAAAAAAAAGTCTGGCGCACTAGTGAGAATGATTCGTGGACACACGGGATTTCTTACAGTAAGGTCACTAACAAATGAATAATGAATGGCCTTACTACGAGCGCACCGTGCAACACGTTGTCCCCGCATCACAATGCCCCCCCACGCCAGAGTCGCAGTCACAATCAGGGCGAGTGCCCTGAGTTTTTTAACTGATTGCTCAGACACGGTTGTAGGGGCCTTCTCCCCGTGACGGATTCGCCTGTGCTCTAGTAGCACGGGTGGTCCTGGCTGTGACGAGCTACGAACAGCCGCCTGACAAACCAGACTCACACCGCAGTCCTGTCTGCAGACACTCAGGTTCCGCGCTGATGATGGTCCGCCTTATGTGTCCGTGGCTTAAAGGACCGAAACTTGAGCACATATCCATTCCAAGCACGTTCTTGCAAACCCCACCCCAGCTGTGCCATACATGGACTCCCGTATGCAGACAAAGGCACAGCAGGGAAAGCTTCTTGTCAAGAACTGCTCCTTCTCTGCCACACGGGTGTTTTTTGTGTTAACAATGCATTGTTGGTACTAAAAACTAGTAGTTGGCAGCGTACTAAAAGCAACTCACCAAATCAGGTGAAAAGCCGCTAGTGCGCACAAACAAACGGAAGCGCCATACTAATTTTTTCTGACATAAGCGCCAGCTTGGAAGGAAGCGCCCGACGAAGCTGCCAGACGAAGAATCGAAGGGATCCAAGTGATGTAACTACCGCAACGCGTTGTAGTTGTATTCTTTTCTCCCCCTCTAGCCTCTCGTCGAAAATGAGCACTAGGAGTCCCTCGAGTATTTCCTGAGCAAGCTCGCAACGCGCTCAGTTGTGCCATACACTTAGCTTTGTTTTCCTGCGGTTGAGGCCAGCCTCAGAAGCTCGAGCCTAAGCTGGAGTTGACAAATGGGGTGTCACACCCGCTTTTCGCGGTGTCGCATCCACACGCGTTTTTGGGGGGTCTATAAACCCACCCGCTTTCGGGTGAGATTATCCCCCTCAGGCGACTCCACTAACGAGTCTCGCCGAAAGCGTTGCACATGGCGGACTCCCCGACCGGTTGGGGGGAGGTAAAAAAATCGCAAAAAAAAAAAAAAAAAAAAGATTCTTACGCAGAATCAACACGAACTCGCCTGTATTTAGCACCAAAATGCGAAAGTGCCGCTCTGGCAATGCGGGGTGTACCACTCCCCCATCCTGTAGGGGAGCCCGCCGTACAAGCTTCAGTTTAAAGTGACCCAATAGTCTTGCGGTCAGTCCAACGCCTCGGTCAGATGCTCGAAGAAAGGGGGCTGCTTGCACGGAATGAGAGGGTTTGTGGCAACAAAGCACCGGTCCTGGCGATTCGCATACATGGAGGTCACAAGAACAGGACAGTACACAAGAATTCCAACACGAGGAATTGACGAACTGACGTTCAGTATATCGGAAGCACAAAATGCCATTGGTGCACCTTGTATCAGGGTTGAAGACGGTTTGAGCAGCGCCATCAAATGGTAGGTTGGGCACCGCTGAGCGGTCTCGAGCCCTGCCGATGAAGGCAGAGACAGCGCGGTAACTCTTGTGCACAGTGGGATAAAGTGGTGCGTTCCCCGTTTCTTGCACACGGTTAATTCGCACATTATAAACCACACCTCAAGAACTGCCGCCCGGAATGGGCGCCGTGTTTGTTATTTTGTATAAGCACCTGCTTTGTAGGAAATACTTGAGGAGGCTGCCAGTTGCAAAAGATCAAAGGAGGTAAATGTGCTGTAGCCCACACGAAACACAGGTAAATCTGGGTTTAGTGGCGGGCGTAAGCGTTCAACAAAAAAGACCCATTTTGTAGTTGTATTGTTTCTCCCCCTCTAGCCTCCTTCGAAGTAAGCACAAGGCAGCCCCTCGAGTATTTCTTACACAAGCGCCAGCTTGAAAGGAAATGCTCGACGATGCTGCCCGACAAAGAACCGAAGGAATCCCAAGTGCTGTAACTACCGAACCACGCGTGTTGAACGGACGTGAGGTCATGCGGATCTACCCCGACACGACAAATCACACAAACACAACAGGTCAAAGTCCTGAGTGAGAAAACAACACACGGTTGTGTAAGCGAAGAACAAATCAGATTGTGATTGTGTTGTATTTGCCCCTCTACCTCTATATTTCCCCCCTTCCATTCGGAGTCGAAGCAGCCATGTCGAGTATTTCTTTTTGGGTTTTACCATGTCGTGCAAATGTTGGAGGAAGTAAGAGTCGTCGTCGCAAACTGTGGAGTTTTCACTTGCGTCCTGAATCCAGCTCTACGTAAAAACGATCAGGTACTGCGTTTTACGAAAACAACTCTCTCTTCCCATCATCATCATCATCGTCATTAGTTTTGTATCAGCCGCGGTTGTGCGAGTGACGAGCCTCTGTTAGTAAAGGGGGGGGTCGAAAAATAACGTTTATTTGACACACGTCTGGTTGTGTAAAAACACTACCACTACTTGATCCTGCTACTGTTCGGCTACCCGGATTTCTTTTTTAGTATTCGTCGAATTTCGACAAATCGAATAATAACACAGGTGTTATTATTCGACCCCCCCTATAACAATCTTGCGGGGTGCCCTCAAATGTATTGTGCAGGCTAAAAAGACATAGGCAGCGTGCTTCGGCGGGTTAATCAGAAATCCGAACCGGAAACGAAACCCGGTCAAAAACCCCCGAAAAGTGCGAACGCGGACTCCCGCACATGAGAGGCGGAATTCTGCCCAAACACTAACCTAAGGTCCCCTCTCCCCTAGTTCCTTATTTGCGGAGTCTAACACTCCCTTTTTCCCTTCTTTTTTTTGTATAAGCACCTGCTTTGTAGGAAATGCTTGAGGAGACTGCCAGTTGCGATAGACAAAGGAGGTAAATGTGCTGTAGCCCACACGAAACACAGGTGAATCTGGGTTCAGTGGTGGCGTAAGTAAGCGTTCAACAAAAAAGACCCACTTTGTAGTTGTATTGTTTTCTCCCCCTCTAGCCTCCTTCGAAATGAGCACAAGGCAGTCCCTCGAGTTTTTTTCCTGTACTCAACATTTTCTTCAAAGAAGGCTTATGTTCTGCCTAACCATTAACCGAAGATTCCCTGGGCCCATGTTATTCGCTGTACACGTCACGCGAGGAACACAGGAACAAGAATGTATTATGATCAACATCTTCATCGCCCGTTGTTCAGTTGATGCTGTTCGCCTGTTGATTCGTCGGGCCACAGCGCAAGACCTTTACGCCTTGAAATGTCCTCCTTGCCCTTTTACTATGGGCAAAAGGGACGCTTTTCCTCTTGACCCCACGCGTACACGTGCCACCCAGTGCAGGGTAGCCACAGAGTCTTGAAGACCAGTTTGGCACCTGCGGGCTGATGCTTGCGATAGCGCCCCAGAGCGGAGTAGTAGTATTGTTGTACCCAAGGGAACATCTGCGGAGCAGCCGGCTATACAAGGAACATTTGCCCGACCAGCCACAAATTGAAACATGCAGGGTGAACTCCAGCAGCTTTTGCTCGAGTGAAACCAGACTCTTGCAGCACGATGTCACGGTCCTTCTTCAGAGACTTATCAGCGTACTCGAGTGCTGTCCCGTCCTGCTTCACTGCATGCAGCACGATGTCACGGTCTTTCTTCAGGGATTCATCAGCGTACCTGAGTGCTCTCCAGCCCTGCTTCACTGCTTGCATCACGATGTGAACGTCTGTCTTCAAAAGCGGGTGTGCCACACCCAGAAATAGGGTGTGAAATAGGGTGTGAAATAGGGTGGACACCCTATTTCCGGGTGTGGTCACGCCCGCACTTGAGGCCGGACTTTACAAAAGTTGCTGGAGTTCACTGGGTGGACGTCCGTGCGGAGCCCAGGGTTGCACTCGTTGCGATTTTGACCCAAAGAACACAAAGTCTGCCGTCTGAGAAACCACACGCACTCACAAACACGCCTACAGCGTACGACTGGTGCGTGACAACGCTGCACGCCTCGCATACAAATGCACGCTGCCTCGCGTTCAATTGCAGCTGCCATACACCGTCACCAGTCTTGTCGGAGCAAACGAAAGTGGCGTTGAGTACACATCGTGTCTGCTCGGCAGCCCCTCTATCTAGGCCAATGTAAGCATCCACGAAAGAGTACGTACGAGAAATGTGTGGTTATCGCAGCCCCTCTATCTAGACCAATGTAAGCATCCACGAAAGAGTACGTACGAGAAATGTGTGGTTCTCGCAGCCCCTCTATCTAGGCCAATGTAAGCATCCACGAAAGAGTACGTACGAGAAATGTGTGGTTCTCGCAGCCCCTCTATCTAGGCCAATGTAAGCATCCACGAAAGAGTACGTACGAGAAATGTGTGGTTCTCGCAGCCCCTCTATCTAGGCCAATGTAAGCATCCACGAAAGAGTACGTACGAGAAATGTGTGGTTCTCGCAGCCCCTCTATCTAGGCCAATGTAAGCATCCACGAAAGAGTACGTACGAGAAATGTGTGGTTCTCGCAGCCCCTCTATCTAGGCCAATGTAAGCATCCACGAAAGAGTACGTACGAGAAATGTGTGGTTCTCGCAGCCCCTCTATCTAGGCCAATGTAAGCATCCACGAAAGAGTACGTACGAGAAATGTGTGGTTCTCGCAGCCCCTCTATCTAGGCCAATGTAAGCATCCACGAAAGAGTACGTACGAGAAATGTGTGGTTCTCGCAGCCCCTCTATCTAGGCCAATGTAAGCATCCACGAAAGAGTACGTACGAGAAATGTGTGGTTCTCGCAGCCCCTCTATCTAGGCCAATGTAAGCATCCACGAAAGAGTACGTACAAGAAATGTGTGGTTATCGCAGCCCCTCTATCTAGGCCAATGTAAGCATCCACGAAAGAGTACGTACGAGAAATGTGTGGTTATCGCAGCCCCTCTATCTAGACCAATGTAAGCATCCACGAAAGAGTACGTACGAGAAATGTGCACATCAAAGTCTACCAACCGACAGTGATACGTAGCAGGAAGCAAGAGTTCCCAAGAGAAGAGACGGTTGTTAGGTGGACCGTCGCGGTGTACGGTTTCGGGCCTTCTTGCATGTTGAGCCTGCCTGCAACGCAGTTCCAGCTAGGAACTGTTACGAACAAGAGGAATCCAACTGGTTAATTGAACCACAGCAGCTCTCTTCATCAACTGATGACTGCGACCTCTGCCCAGTGCCCTGAAAATCAACGCTGACGAGCGATGAGGCCAAGCGCGGGTAAACAGTGGTAGTAATATCTATGACTCCCTTACGGTGGCCAAGTGCCTCGTCTTCTGATTAATGACGCGCACGAATGGACCAACGGGACTCCTTCTGTCCCCAGCTACTATCAGGCGAAGCAGCAGTCAAGGGAACGCACTTCGAGGCCGCCCTCTGCCGCCGTGTGTATGATCTTCGCCGCAATTGACCAGCTGATGCGTCGCCTGTTGTTTCATTCTTCCGTACAAGACCCATCCCTCCGGAAAATGTTCCCCCTTTGCCCTTTTACTACGGGCACAAGGGCTTATTTCTTCACTCTTTAACCCCCCCCTCCCCCCACGCGTTCACACGCTGCCCACCGCACGCTAGCCCCAGAGTCTTGGAAGATCAGTCTACCCCCCTGGAAAACTGATGCTAAAAGCTGCGGTTAGAGCATCACTGGCCACCCGCAATGTGCCGTTCTACCTCGCTCCTTTGGTTCTCCACCCTCTTCCGCGTACTGTGAAAACGACAAGCAAGGGAGCCGCGCACTCGGTGGGGCATGTAGGGGTTGCCAGGTTGCCGAAGGCGTTACCGGACAGAACGTGTACCACTTCTCACGGGGCTTTTAGGGGGCGTCCGAAAATGAACCAGGAATGGTCCGGGTATGGCCAAGCATGGTGCGCCAGGTAGCCAAGTACCTCATCTTCTAGTTATAGACGCGCACGAATGGAACGAGATTCCTTCTGTCCCAAGCTACTATCAGGCGAAGCAGCAGTCAAGGGAACGCACGTCAAGACCGGGCCTCTGCCGCCGTGTGTATGATTTTCGCCGCAAATGACCAGAAGAGGCGTCGCCTGTTGTTCCATTCTTCCGTGCAAGACCCATCCCTCCTGGAAATGCACCCTTTTTGCCCTTTTACTACGGACACAAGGGCTTATTTCACTCTTTACCCACCCCCACGCGTTTACACGCCGCCCACCGCATGCTCCCCAGAGTCTTGGAAAATCAGTCCACCCCCCCTGGAAAACTGATGCTAAAAGCTGCGGTTAGTTTGGGTTAGAATGCAAATAATCTGTGGCGATATTCTGCATCGCCGGCGTTGCGGTTTTCGCACGTGATGTGTGATGGTTTCGCCTCTTAAGCTCGTCTTGATCGTCGAGCGTTTAGTGCCTCGCTTCTCCTTCGATTGCTCGTCCAGGTGCATCGGTTGCGCGTCGATAGTTGCTTCCTTACGGCGGCGCTTGGGCGATGACCGTCGTCTTCCGTGGTGTTGCCGAGGTTGATCGTCGCTTTTTCGTCTTCGCTCTCGAGATTGGGGTTCGCTCTTCGTCCTCAGCTGCTTTTGGAAGCACCAGCACCAGATAGAGCATCACTGGCCACCCGCATTGTGCCGTTTCGGTTCTTACCCTCTTCTGCGTGCTGGGAAAACGACAAGCAAGGGAATTGCACACTCGGTGGTACAGCGGGGGCGCGTATGGCTTGCCAGTTTGCCGAAGGCGTTGCGGACAGAACGTGCACCTCTTCTCACGGGGCTTTTTAGGGAGCGTCCGAAAACGGACCAGGAATGGTCCGGGTATGGCCAAGGTCAGCATGGTGCGCCAGGTAGCCGAATACCTCGTCTTCTAATTATGACACGCACGAATGGACCAACGGGACTCCTTCTGTCCCAAGCTACTATCAGGCGAAACGCCCCACGCGTTCACACGCCGCACGCTAGCCCCAGAGTCTTGGAAGCTCAGTCTACCCCTCCGGGAAAACTGATGCTAAAAGCTGTGGTTAGAGCATCACTGGTCAGCCGCACTGTGCCGTTTCGGTCCTTACCCTCTTCTGCGTGCTGGGAAAACGACAAGCAAGGGAATTGCACACTCGGTGGTCCTGCGGGGGCGCGTATGGCTTGCCAGGTTGCCGAAAGCGTTAGCGGACGGAACGTGCACCTCTTCTCACTGGGACTTTTAGGGGGCGTCCGAAAACGGACCAGGAATGGTCCGGGTATGGCCAAGGTCCCAAGCATCCAGGTGTGCGGAAGGTAGCCAAATGCCTCGGGCTTCTTAGTAAAGACGCGCATGAATGGACACCCACTCCGCTTGTCGGAGAACTCAAAGCCAATTGGTGAAACTGACAAGTGATTCGCGCCACTTCCCCGTGCGAGCGAGTCTCGGAACAGGACTCGAAACTGTGAACCAAGTGGCGACTGCCGACCATGACGGGTGCTTGCACGAGGAGTTTGGAACAGCTAGTCAGGCCAAGCTCATTGCAATGCCGGATGGAGAAGCTGACAGCCTCCCACGCTCTATCCGTCCGCCGAAGGATCCCGCCCCACCCACCCTTTCGGAGAGGAGCCACAGGACCCAAAAGCAGCGTGTCGGAAACTCAAAGCCGACTGGTGAAAGTGACAAGTGGGCTATACTTCGATTCACACGTTACCCACAAAGCCCTGAACTTAAACACACACACACACCACCCATTCCAGGAACAAACTATATTAACAGAAACGTTCTTACTACACACTCGCTCTTTCTCCCTTCACACTTTCCGCATTACACAGTCAGCAAAAACAACACCCCGTGTACATAGGACTACGGGGCCACAAACCCGAAAGAACAAAAAACCAAAGAAAATATTCGGAAGGTGACCACCTCTCATTTCTTTCTTCTTCCCATCTGTTCGCAACACAAAACAACAGATCCGTCTGAAACCACCTAGCAAAAGGAGAAAAAAAACGAGGAAGCAAAAGGACCCCTCAGTGAGAAAGGGACTGGAAGGAAGGCTCGCTAAAGAATAAGAATAATAAAAAGGAGGCAAAGCAAAAAATAATCCCGCAATATCTTTTTGTTTTTTGGCCGCCACCGGTACCCTCTGCGCATACTAAAAACAATCAAAGCACAAAGATCCCGCCTCTTCGTATATATTCGTTTCTTTTCGTGTAGAATTTGAGTGCAGGTGCAGTCCCCTATAGTGTAGTGTTGAAGTCCCCAGATAGGGGGGGGGGGAGGAGGAAGAAGGCTGGGCAGGGGCGGGCGGCCGGGCGGACGTCGACTTTCCTTGCCTGCAACGCCCGCCCCCCCCCCCCTCTTTTTGGCGAGCCAAAGAGAGTAAAAGAGTGAAAGAGTACGTACAGTAGTGAGTAGAGAAGAGAACCAGTGAAAACAACGGAGGTAGCACGGACTACCAGACCAGCGGAGACCACCGCAAAAAATAATTTTTTTTCCCTTACCTTGTCCCACAAAACCAGCGCCAATAACAACGTCAGCGACCTAGGGGAGGCATAAGCCTTTCGATCTCCGCTTCTTGGGGCGAGAGGGCATACACAGCCGTCCACCGGTGGGGATAACCGCCGCCTGGTAGGAATCAAACCAGCCTTCGGGTAGGGTTGCCTGGCAGTCGCTCTTCGCTCGCGTCTGCGGAGGGAAATAAAGGTTCTCTCGACGGGGCACCCTTTGTTCGGTCAAGCACGAAACGCACGCAGTTGCTCTCCCGTCCCTTAAAGAGAGACACTCAGAGCACAAAGGGTATTCTTCCCATATATTGACGAAGGTCACCCGGAGACTTTTTAAAACCCCGGAGTTTCAAGCGAACTTTCACTCTGAAAAGTATATATTCCGTGCAGGGGCACCTTCCTTGTCGTTTTTGCGTGTGTCCTCGTTGCCATCGCCACCGCGCCGACCTTTCGAGCGAGAGAGTCAGAACAACGCATCTGTCGGGTACTCGAAAGCAGTAGGTGCGCGGGGAACAGGTGCAGGTCACCCGGAGACTCTTAAAATCCCGGGTTCTCGAGCGAACTTCCAACTCCAACACCTCGGGGCAACTCGCTTCTCCTCAACCCGGCGCATCTGATAATCAGGGTTCACCAGGTTTAGAGTGAACACAGCGCATCTATTGTTGTGAGAACGAGAACAGACAAAACCCCTGGGCGCCAGCTTCTCGGTCAACAAGGCGAATCTCTGAGAAACAGGGCTTGCTCCAAGTTCTTTGATTTTCAGTTCGCGAGGGGGAGAGGGAGTTTGCCACGCCCTTAGCAGTCCCGCAAACCCGCCGGTCTCCATTCTCCTGTCATTTCTTGTGTTCTTGTTGTCATTGCTATCGCGCTGACTTTCCGAGAGAGAGAGAGAGAGAGAGAGAGAGATCAAGAACTTCGTGAACGAAGTGAGTGAAGTTCTGGACGAACTTATACCGAAGGGCGGACTTGGCGTGCGGGGGGGTGAACCTGTTGGTCAAGTACGAAAAACACAAAGACCGCAGGAGCACACAGCAACTCCCCTCCCCCCCGAGAGAGAGAGAGAGAGAGAGAGAGAGAGAGAGAGAGAGAGAGAGAGAGAGAGAGAGAGAGAGAGAGAGAGAGAGAGAGAGAGAGAGAGAGAGAGAGAGAGAGAGAGAGAGAGAGAGAGAGAGAGAGAGAGAGAGAGAGACGAGGAGAATGTCGACCCTCAGCTCCGTCAGCGAAGGGACGGCGAAGAAGAGCACCAGCAACGAGCAGCCGAGCGAGAACTGCAGCGACAACAGCAACAACAACTCCGCGAACAACAACAACCACAACAACAACAACAACAACAACAACAACACCAACATCAACAACGGCAGCGCCAACCAACGGCGAGAGCGGCCGGTGATGTCGGACGTACGGGTGGTGGGCCGCGGCGGCCACCGTCACAGCCACGCCTGCAGCAACCCGGCGAGCGATGGGTCACCGCGGAGCGTGACGGGGCAGCAGCGGCTGCCGCTGCCCGTGTCGCAAGGCTCGCTGCTGCCGTCGTCCGGGGGGCAGCCGTGCTCGTTCCCGTCGGGAGGCCCCGCCGCGAAGGCCGAGGACCCGGACCAGGACCGGAAGCCGTCGGTCCGCAGCCTCTCGCTGCTGCTCTCGTTCGCGCTGGTCACCATCACCGCCACCGTCGTCGCTGCGCTGTCCGTCGCGAGCTCCGACCAAGCTGTCAACGCATACAGAGAGTCCAGCGATGAGATGGTCGGCCTCTGCCGCACCGCCGGAACCTCGTCCGTCGAAGACGTCATGTCGCTCTACGTCGACAACGTCATCCGCAAGGTCCTCTCACACATCCACGGCTTCTTAAACCGCCCGGAGCGCGCCTTGTCGCAACTGCACACCTTCCTCTCGTCGGTCTCCCCCGACGTGGCGACCGACCCGGCGTGGATCGATCAGTCCCTGCGCCCGTACCTCTCGGCTCTGCACAAAACTGTGCAGACCAACCAGCTGCGGTTCTTCCCGCTCGACTACTCGAAGGCGTTCCCGCCGCCGAATAATGGGTCCCGCGGCGGGGTCATCGTGTACTCGTTCGCTGACTGGCAGCTCGGATACAATGGGGCGGAGTTCATCCAGCTGGTGGTGGAGACGCGGTCCAACTCGAAGCTTGGGCACAACTCGACGCACATGCACTTGGGCAGCGCGGATTCGATGGGTTACCTGGCGAAGGCGGCGGACGGGGGTTGCCACCTGGGCGAGGTGATCGACTTCGAAGCCGGCGAGATCATCGGCGACTGCCAGTTCCCGACCGTCGCGATCACGGACCCGTATTGGGTCAACCTGACGACGCGCGCCCTGTTCAACTTCGAGGCCGGAGAAGAGACGCCGCTCGCGGAAGCCGACCGCATCCACTACTCGCCGGTGCTGGGCGCCAACCACGTCATGACCCTCAACGTGTTCATCCCGTGGACCCACCCCGACATGTACAACACCAACCCGCGGCAAGGCAACCGAGTTGGCTTCATCATGGTATGCCGCAACGCCCCCCCTTTCCTTTTGTGGAAATACTTGAGGAATCTCTATCGGCTATCCTCAGCATTGGGCATTGCAGTAAGACCAGGGTGATACGCCAAGGGTACTTTGGACACCCTGCGGGGACACGGGGGCAAGGTGGGAGTTTCTGCTCTTCGTATTGTCTGACGAGAACTGCCTAGAAGAGCTTCTGCTCTTCGTATTGTCTGACGAGAACTGCTTAGGAAAAAGGGAGAAGTAAGAACACGTCTTTGTAACTGATAGCACTAGCGCAAGGGAATGTTGAGTGACTGCCTTAACCCGGGGAAACGAGCTTGGGCGAGGGCACCTTGAACCTCTTTGAACCAACCACACCCTGAAGGCTGTGTTAAGTTCTCTAATCGACTTTTCGTGGTGCATCAACTCCCTCAGTGAAACTGTGAGAGGGATCTCGGCCCCGGCTCTCACGAAGTACTCGTGGACGGCTAGGAAAACGGATGTCAAATTCACCCCGGCATCGCGCCATTCCTGCCACTGGGCGGGTGGGAGGGAAAACAAGATGTTTCCCCCGTAGAACAGACACCCTGTATGTAAATTCGTCTAGCCTCGCAGATTCCCTCGGAAAATCCGTGAGAGGCTGCCAGTTGCGAATCATCAAGCCGGCGGTCTACCCCAGTGCTTTGTCTAAACAGTAAACTAAGGTTTTCAAACCCTGTGTAGGTGGAGATAACGACAGAGGCAGTGTTCCGTCTAAACAGTAAACTAACGTTGCCACCTCCTGTGTAGGTGGGGATAACGGAAGAGGCAGAGTTCTGTCTAAACAGTAAACTGAAGTTTCCACTCCGTGCAGGTGACGATACCGCAAAGGCAGTGTTCCGTCTAAACAGTAAACTGAGATTTTCAATCTCTGTGTCGGTGGCGATAACTACAGCGGCAGTGTTCTGTCTAAACAGTAACTTACCAAGGTTTCCACGCGATAACGACAGAGGCAGTGTTCTGTCCAAGCGTTAAGCTAAAATTTCCACCCCTTGTGTAAGCGGCGATAACGACAGAGACAGTGTTCTGTCCAAGCATTACACTAAGGTTTTCAATCCCTGTGCAGGTGGCGATAACGACGTCTGATATATACGATGTGCTGTCTGACCTGCACCTGCCGGGGGACGAAGGCGAGTCAATCTTGTACGTTGTGCAGCACGACCCGTGGCTGGACATCGTGGGGGGCGTCGTGGCAGCTCGACGGGCGAGCGGACGACGACGACGACGGTCAGCGGGAGCGTGCTGCCGGCGCTGTACCACGTGGAAGACTATCCGGTGCCTCTGGTCGCCCGGCACGGGCACCACGTGCTGCGAGTACGCCGGGGCGGCGAATGACTCGAGCGGGTACAAAGTGTTTACACTATGGTTCCCACCCCCTGTGTAACGACAGAGGCAGTGTTCTGTCTAAGCACTTAACTAAAGGTTTTCAATCGCTGTGTAGGTGGCGATAACTAAGGTTTTCAATCGCTGTGTAGGTGGCGATAACGACAGAGGCAGGGTTCTGTCTAAACAGTAAACTGAAGTTTCCACTCCGTGCAGGTGACGATACCGCAAAGGCAGTGTTCCGTCTAAACAGTAAACTGAGATTTTCAATCTCTGTGTCGGTGGCGATAACTACAGCGGCAGTGTTCTGTCTAAACAGTAGCTTACCAAGGTTTAACGACAGAGGCAGTGTTCTGTCCAAGCGTTAAACTAAGATTTCCACCCCCTGTGTAAGCGGCGATAACGACAGAGACAGTGTTCTGTCCAAGCATTAAACTAAGGTTTTTAATCCCTGTGCAGGTGGCGATAACGACGTCTGATATATACGATGTGCTGTCTGACCTGCACCTGCCGGGGGACGAAGGCGAGTCAATCTTGTACGTTGTGCAGCACGACCCGTGGCTGGACATCGTGGGGGGCGTCGTGGCCAGCTCGACGGGCGAGCGGACGACGACGACGACGGTCAGCGGGAGCGTGCTGCCGGCGCTGTACCACGTGGAAGACTACCCGGTGCCTCTGGTCGCCCGGCACGGGCACCACGTGCTGCGAGTACGCCGGGGCGGCGAATGACTCGAGCGGGTACAAAGTGTTTACACTATGGTTCCCACCCCCTGTGTAACGACAGAGGCAGTGTTCTGTCTAAGCACTTAACTAAAGGTTTTCAATCGCTGTGTAGGTGGCGATAACGACAGAGGCAGTGTTCTGTCTAAACAGTAAACTGAAGTTTCCACTCCGTGCAGGTGACGATACCGCAAAGGCAGTGTTCCGTCTAAACAGTAAACTGAGATTTTCAATCTCTGTGTCGGTGGCGATAACTACAGCGGCAGTGTTCTGTCTAAACAGTAACTTACCAAAGTTTAACGACAGAGGCAGTGTTCTGTCCAAGCGTTAAACTAAGATTTCCACCCCCTGTGTAAGCGGCGAAAACGACAGAGACAGTGTTCTGTCCAAGCATTAAACTAAGGTTTTTAATCCCTGTGCAGGTGGCGATAACGACGTCTGATATATACGATGTGCTGTCTGACCTGCACCTGCCGGGGGACGAAGGCGAGTCAATCTTGTACGTTGTGCAGCACGACCCGTGGCTGGACATCGTGGGGGGCGTCGTGGCAGCTCGACGGGCGAGCGGACGACGACGACGACGGTCAGCGGGAGCGTGCTGCCGGCGCTGTACCACGTGGAAGACTATCCGGTGCCTCTGGTCGCCCGGCACGGGCACCACGTGCTGCGAGTACGCCGGGGCGGCGAATGACTCGAGCGGGTACAAAGTGTTTACACTATGGTTCCCACCCCCTGTGTAACGACAGAGGCAGTGTTCTGTCTAAGCACTTAACTAAAGGTTTTCAATCGCTGTGTAGGTGGCGATAACTAAGGTTTTCAATCGCTGTGTAGGTGGCGATAACGACAGAGGCAGGGTTCTGTCTAAACAGTAAACTGAAGTTTCCACTCCGTGCAGGTGACGATACCGCAAAGGCAGTGTTCCGTCTAAACAGTAAACTGAGATTTTCAATCTCTGTGTCGGTGGCGATAACTACAGCGGCAGTGTTCTGTCTAAACAGTAGCTTACCAAGGTTTAACGACAGAGGCAGTGTTCTGTCCAAGCGTTAAACTAAGATTTCCACCCCCTGTGTAAGCGGCGATAACGACAGAGACAGTGTTCTGTCCAAGCATTAAACTAAGGTTTTTAATCCCTGTGCAGGTGGCGATAACGACGTCTGATATATACGATGTGCTGTCTGACCTGCACCTGCCGGGGGACGAAGGCGAGTCAATCTTGTACGTTGTGCAGCACGACCCGTGGCTGGACATCGTGGGGGGCGTCGTGGCCAGCTCGACGGGCGAGCGGACGACGACGACGACGGTCAGCGGGAGCGTGCTGCCGGCGCTGTACCACGTGGAAGACTACCCGGTGCCTCTGGTCGCCCGGCACGGGCACCACGTGCTGCGAGTACGCCGGGGCGGCGAATGACTCGAGCGGGTACAAAGTGTTTACACTATGGTTCCCACCCCCTGTGTAACGACAGAGGCAGTGTTCTGTCTAAGCACTTAACTAAAGGTTTTCAATCGCTGTGTAGGTGGCGATAACGACAGAGGCAGTGTTCTGTCTAAACAGTAAACTGAAGTTTCCACTCCGTGCAGGTGACGATACCGCAAAGGCAGTGTTCCGTCTAAACAGTAAACTGAGATTTTCAATCTCTGTGTCGGTGGCGATAACTACAGCGGCAGTGTTCTGTCTAAACAGTAACTTACCAAAGTTTAACGACAGAGGCAGTGTTCTGTCCAAGCGTTAAACTAAGATTTCCACCCCCTGTGTAAGCGGCGAAAACGACAGAGACAGTGTTCTGTCCAAGCATTAAACTAAGGTTTTTAATCCCTGTGCAGGTGGCGATAACGACGTCTGATATATACGATGTGCTGTCTGACCTGCACCTGCCGGGGGACGAAGGCGAGTCAATCTTGTACGTTGTGCAGCACGACCCGTGGCTGGACATCGTGGGGGGCGTCGTGGCCAGCTCGACGGGCGAGCGGACGACGACGACGACGGTCAGCGGGAGCGTGCTGCCGGCGCTGTACCACGTGGAAGACTACCCGGTGCCTCTGGTCGCCCGGCACGGGCACCACGTGCTGCGAGTACGCCGGGGCGGCGAATGACTCGAGCGGGTACAAAGTGTTTACACTATGGTTCCCACCCCCTGTGTAGGTGGCGGTAACGACAGAGGCAGTGTTCTGTCTAAGCACTTAACTAAAGGTTTTCAATCGCTGTGTAGGTGGCGATAACGACAGAGGCAGTGCTCTGTCTAAACAGTAAACTGAAGTTTCCACTCCGTGCAGGTGACGATACCGCAAAGGCAGTGTTCCGTCTAAACAGTAAACTGAGATTTTCAATCTCTGTGTCGGTGGCGATAACTACAGCGGCAGTGTTCTGTCTAAACAGTAACTTACCAAGGTTTAACGACAGAGGCAGTGTTCTGTTCAAGCGTTAAACTAAGATTTCCACCCCCTGTGTAAGCGGCGATACCGACAGAGACAGTGTTCTGTCCAAGCATTAAACTAAGGTTTTTAATCCCTGTGCAGGTGGCGATAACGACGGCGCTGTACCACGTGGAAGACTACCCGGTGCCTCTGGTCGCCCGGCACGGGCACCACGTGCTGCGAGTACGCCGGGGCGGCGAATGACTCGAGCGGGTACAAAGTGTTTACACTATGGTTCCCACCCCCTGTGTAGGTGGCGGTAACGACAGAGGCAGTGTTCTGTCTAAGCACTTAACTAAAGGTTTTCAATCGCTGTGTAGGTGGCGATAACTAAGGTTTTCAATCGCTGTGTAGGTGGCGATAACGACAGAGGCAGTGCTCTGTCTAAACAGTAAACTGAAGTTTCCACTCCGTGCAGGTGACGATACCGCAAAGGCAGTGTTCCGTCTAAACAGTAAACTGAGACTTTCAATCTCTGTGTCGGTGGCGATAACTACAGCGGCAGTGTTCTGTCTAAACAGTAACTTACCAAGGTTTCCACGCGATAACGACAGAGGCAGTGTTCTGTCCAAGCGTTAAGCTAAAATTTCCACCCCCTGTGTAAGCGGCGATAACGACAGAGACAGTGTTCTGTCCAAGCATTAAACTAAGGTTTTCAATCCCTGTGCAGGTGGCGATAACGACGTCTGATATATACGATGTGCTGTCTGACCTGCACCTGCCGGGGGACGAAGGCGAGTCAATCTTGTACGTTGTGCAGCACGACCCGTGGCTGGACATCGTGGGGGGCGTCGTGGCCAGCTCGACGGGCGAGCGGACGACGACGACGACGGTCAGCGGGAGCGTGCTGCCGGCGCTGTACCACGTGGAAGACTACCCGGAGCCTCTGGTCGCCCGGCACGGGCACCACATGCTGCGAGTACGCCGGGGCGGCGAATGACTCGAGCGGGTACAAAGTGTTTAAACTAAGGTTTCCACCCCCTGTGTAGGTGGCGGTAACGACAGAGGCAGTGTTCTGTCTAAGCACTTAACTAAAGGTTTTCAATCCCTGTGCAGGTGGCGATAACGACGTCTGATATATTCGATGTGCTGTCTGACCTGCACCTGCCGGGGGACGAAGGCGAGTCAATCTTGTACGTTGTGCAGCACGACCCGTGGCTGGACATCGTGGGGGGCGTCGTGGCCAGCTCGACGGGCGAGCGGACGACGACGACGACGGTCAGCGGGAGCGTGCTGCCGGCGCTGTACCACGTGGAAAAGACTACCCGGTGCCTCTGGTCGCCCGGCACGGGCACCACGTGCTGCGCGCCTACGCTGGGCAGTACGCCGGGGCGGCGAATGACTCGAGCGGGTACAAAGTGTTTAAACTAAGGTTTCCACCCCCTGTGTAGGTGGCGGTAACGACAGAGGCAGTGTTCTGTCTAAGCACTTAACTAAAGGTTTTCAATCCCTGTGCAGGTGGCGATAACGACGTCTGATATATTCGATGTGCTGTCTGACCTGCACCTGCCGGGGGACGAAGGCGAGTCAATCTTGTACGTTGTGCAGCACGACCCGTGGCTGGACATCGTGGGGGGCGTCGTGGCCAGCTCGACGGGCGAGCGACGACGACGACGACGGTCAGCGGGAGCGTGCTGCCGGCGCTGTACCACGTGGAAAAGACTACCCGGTGCCTCTGGTCGCCCGGCACGGGCACCACGTGCTGCGCGCCTACGCTGGGCAGTACGCCGGGGCGGCGAATGACTCGAGCGGGTACAAAGTGTTTAAACTAAGGTTTCCACCCCCTGTGTAGGTGGCGATAACGACAGAGGCAGTATTCTGTCTAAACAGTGACCTAAGGTTTCTACCCCCTGTGTAAGTGGCGATAACGACAGAGGCAGTGCTCTGTCTAAACAGTAAACAAAGGTTTCCATCCCCTGTGTAGGTGTCTGTGTAAGCATTAAACTAAAGTTTCCACCCGCTGTGTAAGCAGCGATAACGACAGAGACAGTCTTCTGTCTAAGCATTAAACTAAGTTTTCAACCCCTCTGCTGCAGGTGGCGATAACGACAGAGGCAGTATTCTGTCTAAACAGTGAACTAAGGTTTCTACCCCCTGTGTAAGTGGCGATAACGACAGAGGCAGTGCTCTGTCTAAACAGTAAACAAAGGTTTCCATCCCCTGTGTAGGTGTCTGTGTAAGCATTAAACTAAAGTTTCCACCCGCTGTGTAAGCAGCGATAACGACAGAGACAGTCTTCTGTCTAAGCATTAAACTAAGTTTTCAACCCCTCTGCTGCAGGTGGCGATAACGACGTCTGATATATGCGATGTGCTGTCTGACCTGCACCTGCCGGGGGACGAAGGCGAGTCAATCTTGTACGTTGTGCAGCACGACCCGTGGCTGGACATCGTGGGGGGCGTCGTGGCCAGCTCGACGGGCGAGCGGACGACGACGACGACGGTCAACGGGCGCGTGCTGCCGGCGCTGTACCACGTGGAAGACTACCCGGAGCCTCTGGTCGCCCGGCACGGGCACCACGTGCTGCGAGTACGCCGGGGCGGCGAATGACTCGAGCGGGTACAAAGTGTTTAAACTAAGGTTTCCACCCCCTGTGTAGGTGGCGGTAACGACAGAGGCAGTGTTCTGTCTAAGCACTTAACTAAAGGTTTTCAATCGCTGAGTAGGTGGCGATAACTAAGGTTTTCAATCGCTGTGTAGGTGGCGATAACGACAGAGGCAGTGCTCTGTCTAAACAGTAAACTGAGATTTTCAATCTCTGTGTCGGTGGCGATAACTACAGCGGCAGTGTTCTGTCTAAACAGTAACTTACCAAGGTTTCCACGCGATAACGACAGAGGCAGTGTTCTGTCCAAGCGTTAAGCTAAAGTTTCCACCCCCTGTGTAAGCGGCGATAACGACAGAGACAGTGTTCTGTCCAAGCATTAAACTAAGGTTTTCAATCCCTGTGCAGGTGGCGATAACGACGTCTGATATATACGATGTGCTGTCTGACCTGCACCTGCCGGGGGACGAAGGCGAGTCAATCTTGTACGTTGTGCAGCACGACCCGTGGCTGGACATCGTGGGGGGCGTCGTGGCCAGCTCGACGGGCGAGCGGACGACGACGACGACGGTCAGCGGGAGCGTGCTGCCGGCGCTGTACCACGTGGAAGACTACCCGGTGCCTCTGGTCGCCCGGCACGGGCACCACGTGCTGCGCGCCTACGCTGGGCCGTACGCCGGGGCGGCGAATGACTCGAGCGGGTACAAAGTGTTTAAACTAAGGTTTCCACCCCCTGTGTAGGTGGCGATAACGACAGAGGCAGTATTCTGTCTAAACAGTGAACTAAGGTTTCTACCCCCTGTGTAAGTGGCGATAACGACAGAGGCAGTGCTCTGTCTAAACAGTAAACAAAGGTTTCCATCCCCTGTGTAGGTGTCTGTGTAAGCATTAAACTAAACTAAAGTTTCCACCCGCTGTGTAAGCAGCGATAACGACAGAGACAGTCTTCTGTCTAAGCATTAAACTAAGTTTTCAACCACTCTGCTGCAGGTGGCGATAACGACGTCTGATATATACGATGTGCTGTCTGACCTGCACCTGCCGGGGGACGAAGGCGAGTCAATCTTGTACGTTGTGCAGCACGACCCGTGGCTGGACATCGTGGGGGGCGTCGTGGCCAGCTCGACGGGCGAGCGGACGACGACGACGACGGTCAGCGGGCGCGTGCTGCCGGCGCTGTACCACGTGGAAGACTACCCGGAGCCTCTGGTCGCCCGGCACGGGCACCACGTGCTGCGCGCCTACGCTGGGCAGTACGCCGGGGCGGCGAATGACTCGAGCGGGTACAAATTGTGGAACTTCAACGAGACTACGTACTGGTGGGAGACGCAGACCCTTCAGCGGGATATGGGGTTGAAGTGGTACGTGACCCTCGTCATTCCGAGCAGCAGCGTCATGGAAAGCATCACCAGCAGCATGCAGAGCATCGTCCGCCACAACAGCGACGCGAAGATCAACGCCGACGACCGCAAGTACAAAAGCTTCATCATCCTCGTCGTCGCCATCGTGGTCATCATCTCGATCCTGCTGGCCCTCTCGTTGGTGTTCACTAGCCTCATCGTGCGGCCGCTGGCGGTGCTGCAAATAGACATGACGCACGTCGCAACGCTGCACCTCGAAGAAGTAGACATGAACCGCCCCGTCTCCCGCCTGGCCGAAGTCAAGAGCATGCAGTTGTCCTTCGCGTGGATGGTTTACCGACTCAAGGAGGTCCGCAACTACATGCCGCTCTCCGTCTTCGTCGACGAAAAGGACACCGCCGAAGACGTGCCGGAGTCGACGAAGACGCGGTCTAGCTTCATCAGCTCGGTATGCGAAACTCCGCTTTCCCTACAGCACGCTGGTTTGTTCACAGTATCATCGGTCGCCGACCTAAGCCGCATACTCCACGCCTGATGGTGTCATTCCGTCAATTCCTTTAAGTTTCAGCCTTGCGAATGTACTCCCCCCTGAACCCATAATCTTTGATTTCTCGTTCGGGGAGTTGCCGTGGGAGCCAAAATGTCCCTCGATCCTGAGACGGCATCGTTTACAGCAGTGGACTACGACGGTATCTGATCATCTTGGATCCCCACGCTCTCGTTCTTGATTAATGAAGACATTCTTGTCGAGTGCTTTCGCAGAAGTTCGTCTTCCTTCGATCTAAGAATTTCACCTCTGACGTAGGAGTACGGACTACGGGTTAAGAGACCAACAAAAAGAGTCGAGAGAATCGATCCCTTGTTATTCCATGCTTTATCATTCACGGCGAACGCCTGCTTTGGGCACGCCGGTTTGTTCACAGTACCATCGGTGGTCGACCCGTATGCGCATGGTGTACGCGTAAGCGCCTTCATCCCGATGAAGAGATTACTTGCAAGGCACCATTACCACCGTTCATAGAGCACAGGTCTTGATGCGAGGGGTTTATCCCAGCCTTCTGAATACCAGCAGTACGCTGATGCCCAGCAAACTGGGCCAGGTCCCTACAAAGAGAGAACCTCTTACATGCCGCAGCAAATCTACTGACAGGCACGGATACAAGGCCTGGTGCCCAGGCTGGTCTCAGGCCGCTGGAGAACCATTGGACCATTCTACACGCTTCAGAAGACCAGATTAGTCGTTGATTGACCTCCATCAAAAGCGCTCTCTTAAGATTTGGTTGGAAACTCGAACATTATAGTGCCAAACAACATGCCGCAGCAAATCTACTGACAGGCACGGATGGTCTCAGACCGCTGGAGAACCATTGGACCTTTCTACACGCTTCAGAAGACCAGCTTAGTCGTTGATTGACATGCATTGGTGATGTCCATCAAAAGTGCACTCTAAAATCTACCAACCAAGCTATACAGTGTACTTTTGTGCAGTCTATCGTCACAGATTGTTGCTGCATCACAAGTTCAAACTATACAGTGTATTACACACTCACATAACCCTTAAGAAAGCATTATCCGCAACCCCCAAACTATACAGTGTATTCCACACTCACATAGCCCTTATAAAATCATTATCCGCAACCCCCAAACTATACAGTGTATTCCACACTCACATAGCCCTTATAAAATTATTATCCGCAACCCCCAAAACCCACGCGCAGAGTTCTGCCAACGCGTCGCTGCGGAACTTCGTGAACGCGGTCGAGAAGGAAGACTGGAAGCTGGTGGACGGCCTCCGGAAGAAGGACGTCTCCGTCATCATGTTCAACGTCCTCAACTGGCACCACATCATCGCCGTCAAGGGCGCCGACTCCGTGGTGCACGTGCACGCGGAAATTGTGCGGAAGATGATGAGCGCCGTTGAGAGGTACAAGGGCCTGGCCGACCTCTTCCTGGGTGACCGGATGACCGCCTCGTTCAACACAGCCCGCATGTGCCCTAACAACCACCGGCTCCAGTCCGCGTCTGCAGCCATGCTCGCTGCGGAAGACGTCAAGAACCTCGCCACCGTCAACGCTCAGGTGTGCTCCCTCAAGTCCTCTTCGTCCGAACAAAGAATCCGTCCACAATAGCCGATAAAAGAAATGTGGACACTGTTCGAGTGTTTTAGGTTTATAGGTAGACCTGGTCATCCTGTCCAGTCCACTGGTGGGACTGGTGCGGTCAAGCTGTCCAGGCTGGTGGACTGTTCTGGTCAAGTGCTATAAGGGAATTAAGTTTGTTTTGCTGCTGGCTATAAGGGAGTTATATTTGTTTTGCTGGCTGTTAGGGAATCAATTTGTTTTGCTGGCTCGAAGGGAACTTTAACTCTATAAACGGAGTGACACAACACCCGAAACGAGTCGCACTCTTTTACTTTTCTCAACCCCCCGCCATACCCAAGCCTCTACGGTCAACCGGAGACTTTAAAATACCGACCTTCTAATCCACAAATAACGCTATAAAGACCCGCACTCACATAGCCCTTACTTGCTCGAAGAGAACCCCATTCAAGAAAGGTTACACGGAGACTTGAAATTCCGAAATCCCAAGCGAACCTTAGCTCCAAAACTCGGGAAGACGACTATGTTAAATGAGGAGGCCGGAAATTCTCCAACATCGGGTGCAAGGGCATGCGGAAGTACACAGTGTTCGTCTCTCCGATCATGCCGTGGGCCGCAGCGCTGGAGCGGCTGTGCAAAGAAGTCGGTGCAGTGGCCTGGTTGACCCTTGGATATTCCGTGACACGAAGCACAAGTTCGGCGTGCGCTGTGTGGGGAGAGTCGTGTACGAGAAGCGCACGGCGCCGCCCATGCCCATCTACGAGATGCGGAACACAGTGCAAAGTCGTCGTCGCAAGAACTCCGGAAATGGCTAGACACACTAAAAAACGAAAGCGCGCTCAAGTAAGTCTAATATTCGGCCGAAGGCAACAAACATCACTCAACAGGTTCACTCTAAGGAGACACATCCGCACGCGCGCTGCTATTACCGACAAGAAAAGCATTCCAGTATAGCATACCTGAAGGGAACGAAGGTCAAACCGAAGTGTTCACAACCCCGGAATCACAAGCGGACTTTAACCCTAAAATAAGTCGATTCATCGGCAATACCCACAAGCACGCGTACTGCCACTGACCCCGGAATCACAGGCGAACTTTAACTCTGAAATCCGTCGAATAGTTGGCAATACCCACAAGCACATGTACTGCCACTACCACCAAAACGAGATAAGATACCTTGAAGGAACCCTGTCGACAATAGGCTTCAAAACCCCGGATCCCGAAGCGAACCTACACTCTAAATATCACAGCTCTCGTTCTCCGTGGTGAGCGGGGACGCGCAGGTGGGCAACATCGGGTGCAAGGGCATGCGGAAGTACACAGTGTTCGTCTCTCCGATCATGCCGTGGGCCGCAGCGCTGGAGCGGCTGTGCAAAGAAGTCGGTGCAGTGGGCCTGGTTGACCCTTGGATATTCCGCGACACGAAGCACAAGTTCGGCGTATATAATAATACCCACAAGCACGCGTACTGCCACTGACCCCGGAATCACAAGCGGACTTTAACTCTAAAATAAGTCGATTCATCGGCAATACCCACAAGCACATGTACTGCCACTACCACCAAAACGAGATAAGATACCTTGAAGGAACCCTGTCGACAATAGGCTTCAAAACCCCGGATCCCGAAGCGAACCTACACTCTGAATATCACAGCTCTCGTTCTCCGTGGTGAGCGGGGACGCGCAGGTGGGCAACATCGGGTGCAAGGGCATGCGGAAGTACACAGTGTTCGTCTCTCCGATCATGCCGTGGGCCGCAGCGCTGGAGCGGCTGTGCAAAGAAGTCGGTGCAGTGGGCCTGGTTGACCCTTGGATATTCCGCGACACGAAGCACAAGTTCGGCGTATATAATAATACCCACAAGCACGCGTACTGCCACTGACCCCGGAATCACAAGCGGACTTTAACTCTAAAATAAGTCGATTCATCGGCAATACCCACAAGCACATGTACTGCCACTACCACCAAAACGAGATAAGATACCTTGAAGGAACCCTGTCGACAATAGGCTTCAAAACCCCGGATCCCGAAGCGAACCTACACTCTAAATATCACAGCTCTCGTTCTCCGTGGTGAGCGGGGACGCGCAGGTGGGCAACATCGGGTGCAAGGGCATGCGGAAGTACACAGTGTTCGTCTCTCCGATCATGCCGTGGGCCGCAGCGCTGGAGCGGCTGTGCAAAGAAGTCGGTGCAGTGGGCCTGGTTGACCCTTGGATATTCCGCGACACGAAGCACAAGTTCGGCGTATATAATAATACCCACAAGCACGCGTACTGCCACTGACCCCGGAATCACAAGCGGACTTTAACTCTGAAACCCGTCGAATAGTTGGCAATACCCACAAGCACATGTACTGCCACTACCCCCAAAACGAGATAAGATACCTTGAAGGAACCCTGTCGACAATAGGCTTCAAAACCCCGGATCCCGAAGCGAACCTACACTCTAAATATCACAGCTCTCGTTCTCCGTGGTGAGCGGGGACGCGCAGGTGGGCAACATCGGGTGCAAGGGCATGCGGAAGTACACAGTGTTCTCTCCGATCATGCCGTGGGCCGCAGCGCTGGAGCGGCTGTGCAAAGAAGTCGGCGCCGTGGGCCTGGTGGACCCTTGGATATTCCGCGACACGAAGCACAAGTTCGGCGTGCGCTGTGTGGGGAGAGTCGTGTACGAGAAGCGCATGGCACGACCCATGCCCATCTACGAGATGCGGAACACCGAGCAAGTCGTCGTCGAGCTGAGCTGGATGCACGACACGTCGAGGGACGACGGACAATTCGCGGTCTGGAACAAGGTGTGGGAGGAGGTCTTCGCTGAGAACTGGCCACAGGCAGCCACTCTTATGCAGTCCATCAGTCAGGTTGCGGAGAAAGACAAGGTGTGCTTGTGGTTTCCTATAGTAACAAGCTTGCTTGTCTACACGGTGAAGTCCAGCAACTTTTGCTCGAGTGAAATCAGACTCTCCAAAAGCGGGTGTGCCACACCCGGAAATAGGGTGTGAAATAGGGTGTGTGAAATAGGGTGTTTGAAATAGGGTGTGAAATAGGGTGCGAAATAGGGTGTGAAATAGGGTGTGAAAAAGAGGGTGTGCAATAGGGTGTTCGAAATAGGGTGTGAAATAGAGGGTGTGACATAGGGTGTTTAAAATAGGGTGTGAAATAGGGTGTGAAATAGGGTGTGAAATAGGGTGTGAAATAGGGTGTGAAATAGGGTGTTTGAAATAGGGTGTGAAATAGGGTGTGAAATAGGGTGTTTGAAATAGGGTGTGAAATAGGGTGTGAAATAGGGTGTGAAATAGGGTGTGAAATAGGGTGTGAAAAAGAGGGTGTGCAATAGGGTGTTTGAAATAGGGTGTGAAATAGAGGGTGTGAAATAGGGTGTTTAAAATAGGGTGTGAAATAGGGTGTGAAATAGGGTGTGAAATAGGGTGTGAAATAGGGTGTGAAATAGGGTGTGAAATAGGGTGTGAAATAGGGTGTGAAATAGGGTGTGAAATAGGGTGTGAAAAAGAGGGTGTGCAATAGGGTGTTTAAAATAGGGTGTGAAATAGGGTGTGAAATAGCGTGTGAAATAGGGTGTGAAATAGGGTGTGTGAAATAGGGTGTTTGAAATAGGGTGTTTGAAATAGTGTGTGAAATAGGGTGTGAAATAGGGTGTGAAATAGGGTGTGAATGTGAAAATAGGGTGTGAAAAAGAGGGTGTGCAATAGGGTGTTTGAAATAGGGTGTGAAATAGAGGGTGTGACATAGGGTGTTTAAAATAGGGTGTGAAATAGGGTGTGAAATAGGGTGTGAAATAGGGTGTGAAATAGGGTGTGAAATAGGGTGTGAAATAGGGTGTGAAATAGGGTGTGAAATAGGGTGTGAAATAGGGTGTGAAATAGTGTGTGAAATAGGGTGTGAAATAGGGTGTGAAATAGGGTGTGAAATAGGGTGTGAAAAAGAGGGTGTGCAATAGGGTGTTTGAAATAGGGTGTGAAATAGAGGGTGTGAAATAGGGTGTTTAAAATAGGGTGTGAAATAGGGTGTGAAAAAGAGGGTGTGCAATAGGGTGTTTGAAATAGGGTGTGAAATAGAGGGTGTGAAATAGGGTGTTTAAAATAGGGTGTGAAATAGGGTGTGAAATAGCGTGTGAAATAGGGTGTGAAATAGGGTGTGTGAAATAGTGTATGAAATAGGGTGTGAAATAGGGTGTGTGAAATAGGGTGTTTTAAATAGGGTGTGAAATAGGGTGTTTGAAATAGTGTGTGAAATAGGGTGTGGCCACACCCGCACTTGAGGCCGGACTTAGCTCGAGCAAAAGTTGCTGGAGTACACCGTGTATATCAAAATGTGTCGGATGGCAGCGTGCTGTGCTAAGTCACTTAAAACAGGGGTTACACGCGTACGCACAAACAAGTGGTGTGATCCACAGTAAAAAAACTTAACTTCCCATGAGCTTCCCAAGTACACCCCGTGTCAATAGGGTAAAATGGCGATTTTCTGGCGATTCGTTGCATTTAGGACTTCCCGTGAACTTACCAAGTACTTCCCAAGTACTTCTCCGAGCACCCAAGTAAGGCCACCCGATCACACCGCAAGATCGTAAAGCTCGAAAGAGAACGCTGGGCAGTGTTTTGAAGAAGATTTAGCCAAACGATCATGCGCACTCCCTAACAGGCTAGCTTCCCCCGGCACGTACAACAACAACCACTGCGCCTGTTCTTTGTTTGTATAAGCACCTGCTTTGTGGGAAGTGCTTGAGGAGACTGCCAGCAGCTGCGAAAGATCAAAAATAATGTGGTATTCATCGGCATGCCGACGACTCCCCACTATCGCAACAATATTCAGAAGATCAAAGGAGGTAAATGTGCTGTAGCCCACACGAAATCCAACAAAACCCCCCGGATCCCTAAGCGAAAGTGCTAAAAGAGACCCACTTTACTAGCACGAACAAAATATGCATGCCAATATACGATATTTATAAAGGCACCAGGCCACGGAGGTTTTGAAAACCCCCAGATCGTCAAACGAACATTCACTCTAAAGAAAGCACATCTGGAATCCCCGAAAATACCGACTTTTCTAATCTACAAAATAACGCTAGAAAGCACATCTGGTATCCCTGAAAATACCGACTTTTCTAATCTTTGTAGTTGTATGGGTTTCTCCCCCTCTAGCCTCCTTCGAAATGAGCACAAGACAGTCCCTCGAGTATTTGCACTACAGAATGTCAGATACAAGCGAAGCGGGGCGACCCACCTACAGCGATCGCGGTAAGCGGTAAACGTTCACACAGTTGTATCCGTTTCCGATTACTCAATATTGTGGTAAATGTTGCAGAAAACGCTGGTAAACGTTGGGCACAACAATACGGCATCAACAGCATCAATCAAAAGAACGCCGGGGCCACTGGTGTGAGCGGATTGGCAGTTTGCGAACCCACGAGGCGGTGGGGCCTTCTCGTTTTATTGTGTTTTCTGGCGATAATGCCTTGCGACCCGGCTGTCTGTCGGTTACCTCGCGTCACCAGTCCGATGCTGATCGCGTTTGTTTGTGGGGAGGGGTCCTGAGGCGTCAGCGTTCAACCTTGCGGTCTGCCTACAGAAGTATCGTTGACTACGGGTTTCCGACCATACTAAATACCGTCCAGCCTCTGATTTATAGGCCAATAATATGCGTGGTTTATAATTTATCGGCCGCTAATTTATAAATCCCTAATTAATATTCTCGGCACCACTCTTTGTGGATCAATGAATTAGTTTCTTTTTACATAAGCGCCAGCTTGAAAGGAAATGCTCGACGATGCTGCCCGACAAAGAACAGAAGGGATCCCAAGTGCTGTAACTACCGAACCACGTGTTGAACGGACGTGAGGTCATGCGGGTCTACCCCTACACGACAAATCACACAAACACAACAGGTCAAAGTCCTGAGTGAGAAAACAACACACGGTGGTGTAAGCGAAGAACAAATCAGATTGTGTTTGTGTTGTATTTGCCCCTTACCTCTATATTTCCCCCCTTTCATTCGGAGTCGAAGCAGCTACGTCGAGTATTTTTAGCGGCGCCGCAGGCCCACGGTACGGTGCAGTGTGTGGCGCGCCTCTGTTTTACAGGCCTTTGTTTTATGTAATTTTTAATTTCTGAATCGTTAATCATTTCCTTTCAAATTTTTCCAATATTCATAAATTAAAAAAACTACATAAATTAGGAGCCAGACGGTATCTCCTACTGATGGACCGTGATACACCGCGACAGTTTTTCTATGCAGCTCCCAGGAGACAGGGGATGGCCTGATAGACCGTGGTGCATCGTGATAGTCTGAGAGAGCCGTCCTTCGGTTTGCCTTAAGATGATTGATTCCCCATTCCATTCCTGCAGGAGGCAGGATTCGGTCCAAACACCTAACCACCACACGGTGAAGGGCAGGCAGAATTCAGCCCAGGCACGCCGCCGTTTAGTACATGATTTTCCAGGCTTCTTATCCGACGACCCCCCCCCCCCCCCTTCTACTTAGACCAGACTCACACCGCAGTCCTGTCTGCAGACACTCAGGTTCTGCGCTGATGATGGTCCGCCTTATGTGTCCGTGGCTTAAAGGACCGAAACACGGCGCAGACGGGACCAGTGCGGTGTTGAGCACATACCCGTTCCAAGCACGTTCTTGCAATCCCCCCATTCCAGTAGGGTACTTCGCGTAACGCGACTTGCTGCCCTCAGCACGCAGGATTACTTCCTCGCACTCTTTTCCTTTTGGTACTTCAACCATTGGTGCTGCACACGGCAACCCCATGTCCACTGTGCTCTGCGGAGTTTACTTCGCAGATTGCCACCGTAAAAAGAAGACAAGTCAGTGCTGCCTAGCGAGTCGCAGTCACAATCAGGGCGAGTGCCCTGAGTTTTTTAACTGATTGCTCAGACACGGTTGTAGGGGCCTTCTCCCCGTGACGGATTCGCCTGTGCTCTAGTAGCACGGGTGGTCCTGGCTGTGACGAGCTACGAACAGCCGCCTGACAAACCAGACTCACACCCCAGTCCTGTCTGCAGACACTCAGGTTCCGCGCTGATGATGGTCCGCCTTATGTGTCCGTGGCTTAAAGGACCGAAACACGGCGCAGACGGGACCAGTGCGGTGTTGAGCACATACCCGTTCCAAGCACGTTCTTGCAATCCTCCCCCCCCTTCTACTTAGAGGCAAGTAACGCCTGAACACGAAACTAAGATTTTCCCCCTCAACACAGGTCCACGAGGCATTGGTGGCCACGATCGCACGCAAAAGCTACACTGACCTCACGACTATCTCGTTGGACTCGCTGTGACCGGACTTGATTATCTCCTTCTTTTTCTTTCGGCGGCGCGCGCAAATGCGCAAATGTGTGAAGGAACCGAACCGCCGTATTTACCGCGCGTCCAGGATTTGGGCTCAGGTAGGGCGGTTAAAGAAAGTGTCCCTCTCCCCCCCCCCACGTGGGCGGCATAGAGAAAGAAGAACTACTCTACGGCACCAGAAAGTCCAAAAAACCATGGTAAAGAAAGTAGAAGGAGAAAAAAGAAGTTGTCGACAACGAAAGAAAGAAAATAACAGAAAATAAGACTCTGCATTCCGCGAAGAAGACTTGATGCTAGCATCAAACACATGAGAGGCAAGTAGCGCCTGAACACGAAACTAAGATTTTCCCCCCGCATCACAAAACAAAGAAGACAGTGAAATGGTCGTTACCTGGTCGGGTTTCGCTCGCGACCGTTTCCTGAACAATCCTTCACTAAATCCGCGGTTAAATAACCTGGCCTCAGTGGTGCGAGCACCACGCGCTCTTCAAACCCAAGAAACATGTTCCCCCTGGCAACAAAGCCCGCAGACGAGCCTCCACGCAGCAAAATACCCGTCTCTACAACGCCTCCGCCTGTGTGGCAGCACCCATTCCGTACATTGTGCTCTGCGAGGTTTACTTCGCGAGATCGTAGAAGGAAGACGAGTGAGGAGTCGCATGCACAAGCATGGGGGCAGGCGCCCTGAATGTTTTCTTTTGGTAGGAAAAGAAGCTTGTTTCTTTGAAGACTAATAATAATCCGAACGACAGGTTTGCCGCTCCCAATCCGTCCAGAGAAACAAAGTAGCTTGCTTCCCCTCCCTCCCTTCCCACTTGCTTCATTTTTCTTCGGAGTTCCCGTGGCACCACTCAATGTGGTCAGCAGCAAGATTAACAGCTTTCTGGCTTCACCTTTTGCTCCAACTATACGGCGCGCGGCAAGCAGAGCAGGAGCGGAGGACGAGAGTGACAGACACAAGCATAGGAGTGAGGATTTTATGAGGTTAGTGGTGCCCGTAGCCCAGGTTCTGCGGAAATCCTACGTTTCCATGTTGGTGTCACGACTTCTTTTTTGTTGAAAGTATGCCAATACTGCAGGGAATAGTCGACTAGACCACTTGAGTTTATGCTAACCACGAATTGGGGAGTCGGGAGAACCTACAAAGCCAAAAGCAGGACCGACCCCCCCCCCCGTTCGTGAGAAAAAGCGAAGCATAAAAGCACCTTCTTTTTTCCATCTATTTTTGTCAAGAGCTGCAACTCAACTATTCCCGCCGTTGGATGCGAGGAAAAGCCTAAAATGGTTTCACGACACTTACCCAACTCCCGCAGAAGTCTTTTCGAATTGAATAACACCAACCAGCTTAGTGCGTTGCTCAGGGTAGTCGAAGGCCTGGCAATCACACTAATGCAACAAATTTACACAGCTTAGCTTCGTGGGCGGCATAGAGAGCACGACAACTCTATAGCACCATAAAGTCCAGAAGATCCATGGTGAAGAAAGAAAACCAAAAATGCCGTCACCAAAAGGCATGAAAAGACGCTGAAAGTAAATAATGTTGTCGACAACGAAAAGCAAAAGAATAACCCAAAACTACGCACTTGTTTACAGAAGCAAATACTGCATTTGTATCCCGCTTTCAGACTCGACGTTGGTGCCCGCATATATTCCAGTTTTCTATAGCACCTCTTTGTTTTTTGAAAGTGAGATAGAAGGACACGACTTTGTTTTGATTGGGATATTGGGGCAGTCCACCTTTTCATTCTTTTTGTATAAGCACCTGCTTTGCAGGAAATGCTTGAGGAGACTGCCAGTTGCGATAGGTCAAAGGAGGTAAATGTGCTGTAGCCCACACGAAACACACAGGTAAATCTGGGTTTAGTGGCGGGCGTAAGCGTTCAACAAACCCATTCTCTGCTTCCCCGGAGACAGTATTTGTTACAGCTCAAAAGAACGTTGGCGGCGGTTTAACCAGAACATATGCAGGTTAAACCGCACAAACAAAAAACGATAAATACGATACGCACACTAACACACTACATCTTAAAGGAACCTTTACGACAATGGTCACCCGGAGACTATAAAACCCCGGATCCCTCAGCGAACTCGCACTCAGATAGTCCTTTCTTTCTCCGAAACAATAAGTCAAATAAGAGGCTAATCTCAGAAGCTTGGTATTTACCGACTCGTGGACACCAAAGAAACAACCCGCACTCAGATAGTCCTTTTTCTTTCTCTGAGAGAACCCGTTTGGCGATGGTCACACGGAGACCCTAAAATCCCGGAATCTCAAGCGAAGTTTAACTTCGATAGCATACACCGGGGATGCACGACTTCTCTCTCCCTCACACAACCGCTCACGCTCTCGCTTACCCACCGTCTCGCCCGCCTTGCTTTCCGTGTCCAGAGGTGCCACGCTGGAAATGTGGCAAGCACACAGCTATTATTGGCAGTCGGTTCTTTTTAGTACTAACAATCTTGCGGGTTGCCCTTCAATGTATTGTGCAGGCTAAAAAGACGTAGGCAGCGTGTTTTGGTGGTTGATCAGGATCCGTTACCTGAATATACACAGGGTAAATACAAGTGGGAAACCGATCAACCGGCACGCACAAACATCCTTTTCGCACCGGCGGCTGAGACTGGCGCCAATCGCAGCGCGAGTACGCCGTCTGGAGGAGTTGCCGGGCAAACCCGACTCAGCGCTGTCTTTCTCCCTCCGACCATTGGGGGCACCATTGAACAGGAAGAAAGAGCGCGCGCTAAAATAAGTCGAATAGTCGGCAGCAAAGATATACACACAAACATCCCGCACCTTAAAGGAACCTTTACGACGATGGTCACCCGGAGACTATAAAACCCCGGATCCCTAAGCGAACTTGCACTCTAGAAAAAAGGAAAATACGAGAGGGGGAGAGACCAGCCGGGGGAATTCTTTCTCTAATAGTACATCTGTACTGACGGGAACATTTCCGGAACAACAGTTGCACATGAAAGAGAAAACGAAGCCGACAAAAAAGTGCTAATGCAGGAACCCCCCCCCCCCCCCCCCCCCATCAATCAAACATGCATGAGAGGCAGTGTCCTGCCTAAACATTAAACTAAGTTTCCCCCCCCCAGAGAGGTTTATACCCTGTACACACGCGAAGAACAAGAAACTTCTGCCTTATCATTCTCATCACCTTTGGTCATTTGCTGCTGATCGTCCGTTGCTTCGTTTATCAGTGCAAGCCCCAAACTCCGGAAATGCTCCCCGGCGAAATCAATGATTTTCTTTTACATAAGCGCCAGCTCGGAAGGAAATGCTCGACAATAGCTGCCAGACAAAGAATCCCAAGTGCTGTAAACTCCCGAACCACGTGTTGAACGGACGTGAGGCCATGCGTCGAGCACCTGCTTTTGTAGGAAATGCTTGAGGAGGCTGCCAGAGGAAGTTGCGAAAGATCAAACGTAGTGTGGTACTCATCGGCATGCCGATGACTTCCCCACTACTTCGAAACAATATTCCGAGATCAAAGGAGGTAAAATGTGCTGTAGCCCGCACGAAACACAGGTAAACCTGGGTATAGCGGCGGGTTTAAGCGTTCAACAAAGAGGACCCACTTTGTAGTTGTATTGTTTTCTCCCCCTCTAGGCTCCTTCGAAGTAAGCACAAGGCAGCCCCTCGAGTATTTAGTATGAGATTCCGCAACTCCTATGAAGCAGGTGCTCAAAGGGGAACGATGCTCTGCCGCCCACACGAAACACAGGTATACCTGGGCTTTGTGGCGGGCGGAAGCGTTCAATAAGAAGACCCCCCTTGTAGTAGCTGCAACTGCTTCTGATATCTCCTTTTCCGCAGCGGCACCGAGTCCGTACCAATCGCTGGGGGAACCCAGAAAACTGCGAGAAATATGGGATGGAACATATTTTTGTGACGTTTCTTTCCATTGCCGCTCTCGGAGCCAAAAGTTCATGGTTAGAAAATTGACCCGAGGTATACTGTGGGTGTTGCCAGGCCACGCCGAAAAAAAGAGGAAAATAAAGAAGCCCCTTGGAAACAGAAATGCCCCCCTACTTTGGGAGCTGTACACTCCCTTTTCCATATTCTTTGCATTCTTTCTTCTATTCAACATCTTCTTCGGAGAAGACTTGATGCACGAGAGGCAGTGTTCTGCCTAATCATTAAACTAAGGTTCTCCTCCTCTTTATGCATGAGAGGCAGTGTTCTGCCTAGTCATTAAACCAAGGTGTTTCCCTCCTCTCTATGCATGAGAGGCAGTGTTCGAAGCAAGACTTTCCCCCCCGTGGCGGATTTTCCGGTGCTATAGTAGCAGCCGGTGCTCCGGCCTGGCTGGGACGAGCTCCGACAGCCGCCTGACAAACCAGACTCACACTGAGGCTCTCCTGTTGTTGATCCGTCTTATGTGTCCGCTTAAAGGAACGAAACACGGTGCAGATGGGACCAGCGCGTTACGGATTCCAAGCACATTCTTGCCGTATGTGTCCGTGACTTAAAGGACCGACGGTACGCATTCTAAGCACTTCTTGCCGTATGTGTCCGTGGCTTAAAGGACCGACGGTACGCATTCCAAGCACTTCTTGCCGTATGTGTCCGTGGCTTAAAGGACCGAAACACGGTGCAGCGTTCGCAGTGTGGTGCACACCTCCTTTTAAGCAGCGGCACTGGGACTCGAGCTAATCGCAGCATGGGACGCACACCAAGAAGGAGAATATTGGCCACTTCCCAACGGGGAGATGCGCAGGGTTGTTTTCACCGTGGAAGAAAGCTACCCCCCTGTGGCGCAATGCAAACAACTGTTGCTCAAATGCGGCAAACCACACAAAAGACCATCGACAGTTGGTTCGTTTCTAATTATCCTTTTACGCAGCAGCAAGGAGTAGAATATTGGTCACTGTCCCGAGGAGGGAGGTGTCCACGTTGTATCCACCGTGGGAAGAAAGCTACCCCCCTGTGGCGCAATGCAAACAACTGTTGCTCAAATGCGGCAAACCACACAAAGACCATCGACAGTTGGTTCGTTTCTAATTATCCTTTTACGCAGCAGCAAGGAGTAGAATATTGGTCACTGTCCCGAGGGGGGAGGTGTCCACGTTGTATCCACCGTGGGAAGAAAGCTACCCCTGGGGCGCAATGCAAACAACTGTTGCTCAAATGCGGCAAACCACATCGACAGCTGGTTCGTTTCTAATTATCCGTTTACGCAGCGGCATTGGGACTCGAGCTAATCGCAGCATGGGACGCACACCAAGAAGGAGAATATTGGCCACGTCCCAACGGGGAGATGCGCAGGGTTGTTTTCACCGTGGAAGAAAGCTACCCCTGTGGCGCAATGCAAAAAACTGTTGCTCAAATGCGGCAAACCACAAAGACCATCGACAGTTGGTTCATTTCTAATTATCCTTTTACGCAGCAGCAAGGAGTAGAATATTGGTCACTGTCCCGAGGAGGGAGGTGTCCACGTTGTATCCACCGTGGGAAGAAAGCTACCCCCCTGTGGCGCAATGCAAACAACTGTTGCTCAAATGCGGCAAACCACACAAAGACCATCGACAGTTGGTTCGTTTCTAATTATCCTTTTACGCAGCAGCAAGGAGTAGAATATTGGTCACTGTCCCGAGGGGGGAGGTGTCCACGTTGTATCCACCGTGGAAGAAAGCTACCCCTGTGGCGCAATGCAAACAGCTGTTGCTCAAATGCGGCAAACCACATCGACAGCTGGTTCGTTTCTAATTATCCGTTTACGCAGCGGCATTGGGACTCGAGCTAATCGCAGCACGGGACGCACGTCAACGATTAGAATATTGGTCACTGTCCCAAGGGGGAGGTGTGCGGGCTGTGCACACCGTGGAAGAAGGTCATCTGCGCGCGGCGCTATGCAAACAACTATTGCTCAAGCAACCACCCTCACTGCTTCCGGCGAAAGCGGTATGTAGAGTCCGCCTGCAAGGCAAGCGAAAGAGGACAGGAGCCGACCCTGATACTCTCGCTCCTCTCTCGCTTCCTCTTCGTGGGAACAAGCGCAACGAACAATCAAAAAGCGAAGGCGGGCTCCTCCATTGCAATACACGCGGAGGTCCGGTCTCAGAAAGCTGGAGCAAAAGCTGGGTCTCGGGGCTTCCAACGATCCTGCCGGAAAACGAATTCACTGGTCCGACCGCAAGACTTTCGCAAGGGTGATTGGACTGGCGACTGCACTACGCAAGGCGCTTTAACTCTGGGACCTCATCCTCAAGTATCGCCTAAGCACGAAACTAAGTTTTTTTTTACAAGCACCTGCTTTGTAGGAAGTTCTTGAGGAGAGACTGCCAGTTGCGAAATCTCATAGGAAATACTTGAGGAGACTCCCAGTCGCAAAAGATCAAAGGAGGTAAATGTGCTGTAGCCCACACGAAACACAGGTAAGTCTGGGTTTAGTGGCGGGCGTAAGCGTTCAACAAAAAAATCCTTGATCCTTTACCTCGTGTAACCACCACTCTTACGACACTCAGAGCACAAAGGACATCTTCCCATAACGACGAAGGTAACCCGGAGACTTTAAAACCCCGGTGTTTCAAGCGGACTTTCTCACCCTAAAAAACACTTACAAACATGGCTAGCCGTAGTTAAAGTGTATAAGCATACCTACTACCCTCATACCACCCGCCTCACAGCCTCAATGGTCAACCGGAGACACCGAACCTCTAAACCACAATAAACGCTTTGTAGTTGTATTGTGTCACGGGATGTTTGGCAGCCGCTGCTAAACAGCGGTGCATGTTGATCCGTGTGGTTCATGTACTTAAAAGAACTCAATGCTACACAAACATAACGTGGGCGGCGCCGAAGCTTTACCAGCTTCGGCTGACACCATTTGCGCACTTAACCATGGTTAAGAAGACGACTGAAAGCACAGACACGAAGATAGCTCAAAGCATTTGCAAAATAACACGAAAAGCCTCTAGGCAAAAACCCGTTTTCACATTTCTCCCTCTAGCTTCCTTCGAAGTAAGCACAAGGCAAGCCCCTCGAGTATTTTTGGGGTGGCTTGATGTCGAGGAGACACGCCCTGTGTTTCCCCCCGAAACCCCCAAAAAAACTCTCAAAATTTCCCCTCGTTGGGGGCCCGGGGCCGTATTCCGTGAGGCCCCAGCCTCAGAAGCAGGTGTTAGAGAGGGTGTGCCCTAGTCACACCCAAGTAATCAGGTGGGGCCACGACCGGAACGCGCGTAAATTGACACCCGAAAAGCGGACGTGACACCCGCTTTATTTTTTTTTTGGAGAAATTGGTCTCAGAATTCACATGAGGCAATGCTCCCAAAATCCAAACCTGAAACGGTAACATACCCAGTTTCACTGGAGTGCCCGTTCCCGGCGAGCTACGAGGGAACGAACCTGTAAGAGTGCCAACGCTACTCTTTCAATATCGTACATATATAAAGGGTGTCACGGGATAAGCCGGCAGCCCGTGGGCAGCCCTGAGATTACCCCCTCAGGTGACACCACTTTATCTTTAGCCATACTACAACTTTCTTGTGTTAACAAACGCATTGTTGGACCAACGCGCCGAACCGACGCAAACGCGAAGAAACGAGCGAAGCGTCATCCAACGATGGCTCCGGCCGGGAGGCCACAACGGCACCCACTTGTAGGCCGCCCGGTATCACTGCATTCATTTACGCCAGTAGGCAAGGCCACGACATCATCGTGAAAGAACTGCCCGCGGCGGCGCAACAGACGCGTTCCATCTGCTGTGACGTAGACACGGAGTGTGCATAGTGCGTTGCTCAGGGTAGTCGAAGGCCTGACAATCACACTAATGCAACAAATTTACATCGTTGACAGTGTTTGCGCTAACGAAAAAAGCGGGTGGGGAACCACCCAGAGGCTTTAACTCTAAACAAAAGAAAGCGCCACGTTCACTTTTGAACTCCAAGCCTTATCTCCAACTTCTGAGGCTGGACTCCTCTGTGTACGACGCGTGTGCATGTGGGGTGTCCGGATCCCGTATTCTGAGACCGAATGGGGGCCCAGCTTCACTCTCTCCGGAGAGCCTTTTTCTGAGCGTCGGACCCCGGGGTTTTACATTGGCGCGAGCTTGGAAGGAAATAAGCTCTAGAAATGCTCGACGATGCTGCCAGACAACGAACCGAACGGTTCCCAAGTGCTGTAATTACCGAACCACGCGTTGAACAGACGTGAGGTCATGCGGGTTTACCCTTTCACGACAAGACGCACAAACACAACACGTATAAACCAACACACACACGGTGATGTAAGCGAGGAACAAAACAGGCTGTGGTTGTGTTGTATTTGCCCCTCTACCTCTATATTTCCTCCCTTCCATTCAGAGTCGAAGCAGCTACGTCGAGTGTTTCCGGGCTGTTGTGTGCAGTTTGCGAAACGAACAAACGAAATAATAACGAACCCCAAAGCGATCCCCAAGGCAGTGTTCTGCCTAAAGATTAAACTAAGATTCTCCCCGCAGTTAGCGGTGTGGTGTTGATCACATATATCCATTTCAAGCACATTCGTGCGACCCCCCGCCCCCCCCCCCGCCTCACGTGTCGATCGGAGTCTTCAAAGTATTGAAAAGCACCGACTTCTCAACACAGCTTAAGCCGGAACATTGCATTTCTTCTCAGAAACGCCAACGGCCGCGAGTCAACCAGACCAGAAAACACCAAACACTGGGTGGGGAGCAGAGAGCCTTCGATGGTTCCTGAAGAAGCGAAATTGCCGCCTCAAGGAAGGAAGCGGGAAGTCTACACGCAGGACACCTGTTGTGTTGCTTTTGAGTTCGAGATCTTGATGTGATACGATAGGCGGTGTCATTTTGCGTATTTGCAGCCCTCGGTACGATATTGCTCAAAGTGTTGCGCCGTATGCTTGTCAATCGATCCCACCTTTGTATTATACTGCAAACGACTCATTCGAGGAAGGTCACTCGGGAGGCAAAGCCAGGGACGGCCAGGCTATAGGACCCGCTGACCTGCCACTGCTGTAGTTGGAGCAGGTATTTCGCCAGCGGACTTTGGAAACCCGGTTTCCCGGTTTCAGGAACCGGGGTTTTCCGGTTTCGGTTTTTCAAAAAAAATAAAAATAATTTATAAATTATGATTTCAAGTGGCCCCCTGTACTGTACAGTGACTGCAGTTACGTGGCGCGTCACGGTGTGTCACTGCAATTCGAAGCTTTTCACTTACCATCTCCGTAGTTTGATAGTGAGCACACCAATACCGCAAGCTTATTTCTCACCACCTCTTCGTCGTGTGCGCGGGGCGACGGTTCCAGGACTCAGACACCCACAGGCACCACAGAGCCCCCAAACCGGGTTTTTGGCTGAAACCGGCTTTTTTGCTTGGTCAGACAAAGAGCTAAAGTCCCCTGATTTCGCGCTGAGAAAAAAAAAAAAAAAAAAAGACGGCTGATTTCAGCCGGAAAGAAAAGAACTAGTTCTTGAAGAACTGACCGGCTGAAAATCAGCCGGCCGATTTCTCTTTTCTTTTTTTGTATAAGCACCTGCTTTGTAGTGGAAATACTTGAGGAGGCTGCCAGCTGCAAAAGATCAAAGGAGGTAAATGTGCTGTAGCCCACACGAAACACAGGTGAATCTGGGTTCAGTGGCGGGCGCAAGCGGTCAACAAAAACTGACCCCTGTATTGTTTCTTGAGTGGGATAAACACGCGGTCTTTTTCCCTCCGATGTTTTGTTGTCGCAAACGAATCCCCGTGCAGCGGGCGGTGCCCACGGCACACGGCACCAAGCATCCATGCGGAGCATCGAGCTCGTGTAACAGCCAGCGCACACGTATCAGGCTGCCACGCAAACCCACATCATCGCGCCTCGAGTATTTGTTTTGGAAGGTTTGCCGATCAGAAGTTTTGTTGCGACAAGGTATCCTTGACCACTTCCATCAGTATTGACCATCTATGCTGGTCCTGTTGTGATCGAATATCCACCAGAACCAAAACCCCGCAGTGGGTACAAATCCAGATTGAACATTTGGACTCGGGTGGTGTGTAGGTTTCATGTATCAGGAGTCCTGGACCACTTCCATCAGTGTTGGCTATAACATGCTGGTCCTGTTGTGAATCAAAATGCGGATCGAATATCCACCAGAACCAAAACCCCGCAATGGGTACAAATCCAGATTGAAAGTTTGGACTCGGGTGGTGTGTAGGTTTTATGTATCAGGAGTCCTGGACCACTTCCATCAGTATTGGCTATCTATCGCTGAGAGAGAAAGAGAAAAAGCGAGCTAATCCAGCACCTATTTGGCACTTCATAAAGTAAGCGCGAGATAAGGCAAGCCTTGTGCACAAGCTTAGTTCAACTGCGAAACCAAGAATCAGGGCTTTCTTCAAATTCTCGCTTTCATTTCTGTACGCAAAGACACACACACACACCTAGCAAGTTTGCTTGAGCGCCTGTGGCCCGTCAAGTTGGAAGCCATACGTTTCCGAGCGGACTCCTCACATCCTCTCGCCAAAAAAGCGAGGGGTAAAGCAAAAAAAAGCTGGCAACCGCAGGCTCCCGCCGTTTGCTCCCTTTTTGCACTCCCCCTTCGAAGGGTTTCCAGCACAAAGACACACTTTTCCACATACACTCGTCTTCTTGCTGCGTTAGTGGGGTCATTTGCATGCAAATGAGTACCACACTATGCCAGCTTTTCGCTACGTGACTCCAGAAGGGTCACTTTTGCTGCGCTTTCGTCGTGGTGCAACCTTTGTCGGTTGCAACTGTTGCTGTGAGAGCTAGTGACAAGTTCGTAGTCAGAGTAGGCATCGGAATCTTCGCTTGTTCCGCCGTGCGGCACTCCGACACACATTCACACCGGAGCATCGTCGGCCTAGACTCCCCTGCATGTGGACCAACCTGTGGCAAGCACATGTGGGGGAAGAAAAACAAAGTACGTGCGCTCGGCTAAGGCCGGCGCGTGGCGAGACTGGAGGCAGCAGTTAAAGTTCGGGGAACAGCAAAGTTCGGGCGAAGCTAAGTTCGGGAAATGCTAAGTTCTGGTGAAGCAAAGTTCGGGTGAAGCTAAGTTCGGGCGAAACAAAGTTCGGGCGAAGCAAGTTCGGGCGAAGCTAAGTTCGGGAAATGCTAAGTTCTGGTGAAGCAAAGTTCGGGTGAAGCTAAGTTCGGGCGAAACAAAGTTCGGGCGAAGCAAAGTTCGGGCGAAGCTAAGTTCGGGTGAGCAAAGTTCTGGTGAAGCAAAGTTCGGGCGAAGGTGAAGCTAAGTTCGGGCGAAACAAAGTCCGGGCGAAGCTAAGTTCTGGGTGAAGCAAAGTTCGGACGTTCTGGTGAAGCTAAGATCGGGCGAAACAAAGTTCGGCGAAGCTAAGTTCGGGTGAAGCAAAGTTCGGGCGAAGCTAAGTTCTGGTGAAGCAAAGTTCGGGCGAAGCTAAGTTCGGGTGAAGCAAAGTTCTGGTGAAGCTAAGTTCGGGCGAAACAAAGTTCGGGCGAAACAAAGTTCGGGCGAAGCAAAGTTCTGGGCGAAGCTAAGTTCGGATGAAGCAGAGTTCTGGTGAAGCAAAGTTCGGGCGAAACAAAGTTCTGGGGAAGCAAAGTTCGGGCGAAGCAAAGTTCGGGCGAAGCTAAGTTCTGGTGAAGCAAAGTTCGGGCGAAGCAAAGTTCGGGTCAAGCTAAGTTCGGGCGAAACAAAGTCCGGGCGAAGCTAAGTTCTGGGGGAAGCAAAGTTCGGATGAAGCAAAGTTCTGGTGAAGCAAAGTTCGGGCGAAACAAAGTTCTGGTGGAAGCAAAGTTCGGGCGAAGCAAAGTTCGGGCGAAGCTAAGTTCTGGTGAAGCAAAGTTCGGGCGAAGCAAAGTTCGGGTCAAGCTAAGTTCGGGCGAAACAAAGTCCGGGCGAAGCTAAGTTCTGGGGGAAACAAAGTTCGGGTGAAGCAAAGTTCTGGTGAAGCTAAGATCGGGCGAAACAAAGTTCGGGCGAAGCTAAGTTCGGGTGGAGCTAAGTTCGGGTGAAGCAAAGTTCTGGTGAAGCAAAGTTCGGGCGAAGCAAAGTTCGGGCGAAGTTCGGGTGAAGCAAAGTTCTGGTGAACATTGCATGTTCATAGGACCTCCAGTCTCGAAAAATTCTCAAAACTTCGTCGTCTTGTTGCGTTAGTGGGGAGTCATTTGCAAGCAAAACTTCAAACCGAAAAAAACACTTCGCGCGGGGATCGAACCGCGGACCTGTGGGTCCGGAGACCGTCGCACTGTTGAAGTGGACCATACAGGCATGAAATCCGAAAAACGGAAAAAGCCAGCTCCGCGCTATTATCTAGTTCAAAAACAGTACATTTTTAAAAGTGGGGTTGGCTCGAATAGAGGCTATTCACATTGCATGTTCATAGGACCTCCAGTCTCGAATCAAAATCCACACGTTCCACACGTGGAGCGTAAGCCCTGCGTTCTCCTAGCAAGCTTGCTTGAGCGCCTGTGGCGCGTCAACTTGGAATTCTTTCGTTTCAGAGCGGCTCCTCAGATCCACTCGCCAGCAGCGAGGGGTAAAGAAAAAAGCTGACAACCGCAGGCTCCACCGTTTGCCCCCTTTTTGTACACCCCCTTCGGCGGGTTTCCAACACAAAAACTTCACAAGGTTTCACAACGGAGTGACACAACACCCGAAACGAGCTGCACCCTCTCACTTTTCTCAACCCCCCGCCATACTCAAGCCTCTACGGTCAACCGGAGACTTTAAAATACCGACCTTCTAATCCACAAAAATAACGCTACAAAAAGACACACTTTTCCACACACACTCACACCGGAGTAGCGGTCATCGCGTACCCACAACCGCTCTCTTGCATGCATGCATCCCATCCCCAATCAAACACCCACCAATACACACGCACGCAAACGAACGAGAGAAGTGTCTGTCACGGGCTACCAACAACAGACCACCACACACGGTGCGCTCCAGCTCCGGGTGGGGGAGGTGAACTGCGCGATCTTTTTTGCGGGTGTGTGTGGCACACCCGCGGATCCATTTGTGATTACCTGTAGTAAACTTGTTGCTTTGGTGTGTGGGCCTTTTAAGCGTGGATGATGCATCATCAGCGTACTCCAGTGCTTCCAGCACGCTGTCACGGTCTTTCTTCAGTGCTGTCCCAGCGTACAATTACGGCAATGAGGCGCTGACCAGCCTGAAGGGTGAACTTCAGAGACTAGCATCCCCCTCGTGTCACCGTTCTGGCAACTTTGCGGACTTCCTCGAGGAGGTGCCCCCTTGCCCCCTTTGCGTCTCCTCCCGTGGCTGGGCGAAAGCTCGCGCTGCTCCCCTTGAGGTTCCTGGCTCATGCCAAAGCGCCGCCGCCCGGGTTAAGGGGTTGCGGCATCAGGCGTGGGCCAGGGCCAGGGAGGTTGTTCGGAGGGGTCACCACCCACCGTTCGCGGGCTTCGTTACTTCACTGCCCCCGGCTCTCCCCGGCCTTCGTCGTCCCGGGAGGGTTCCACGCCCATCTCCAAACTTGTTGCATTGGTGTGTGGTCCTTTTTAAGGTTGATTGTGTCTGGCGCTCTCTCTCCCTTAGGATTGCCGCCCGAGAGATCCGGCTGCGAGCCGAAACTCGACGCCGGTCTCTCCGGATTGCACCAGGAGAGAACTTCGCGGCGGATCACAAAGCACCCGCCCTGCACCTGGCACGCGTCCAAGACCTTCATGTTTGCACCTTCCTCGGATGCTACGATCGGGAAGGGGCTTCAATGTAGTTGGGAAAACACGTTCCCCTTCCCCGCGTTCTGCGTGTGGGGTTACCACCGGGCAACTGCCCCTTGGTCGTTACGCTGAAATATTCCCACGATGAAACGTAAGGTTTGCGGGTGTACCACCCCCGGCACCTTGACCGCACAGTTATCTTCCCCATCCAGTGCTAGAGTACGCCGTGTCGATATAAAGAGGCACCCACCGACGCTCTCTGCTTCTTAGTCCACGAGTTTGCGAAATTTGAGTCCTCGTCCATTTCCTGCACTGCGGCCACCCGGAGATTCTACAACCCGCCCGCCCCTTGGGAGCTTCGAAGCGAACTTCTTTTCAGTACTAAACATATGTTGCTTCGATGCATTGTGCAGGGCTAAAAAGACGCAGGCAGCGTGTTTTGGTGGTTGATCAACTGAAAATGACGCAGCGTATGCACAAGTGGGAAAGCGATCAAAACCGGCACGCACAAACAAAACGAAGCGCCTGTATTTTTTTTTTGTGCTCTTAAAAAAGAAAAGAAAGGGAAGGGGGGGGTGGGGGTAGGCGGAAGGGAAATCGAAAAATGAGAGAGAAAAACAAAAAGAAAAGAAGAAAAAGAAGAAGAAGAAGAAAAAAAAAAAACAAGAGTTGCGGTTCTGTTTGCCATTCTTCCCATTTTCCTTTTTTCCACCCTTGCCCTTTTTGCTGCTAGTATTGCGCAGAGGAAGGGGCTGTCGTGGAGATAGGCTTCCGGCAGTGGGTTCCACAAGCTGGCATCACCTGCTGTTGCATCGTCAAGATCGAGTACATGTGGAGTACGCAGGGCTAGGTCTTCTTGTGCTTCCGATCGTGTCGGAGGGGGGCCTACACGGCGGACTCCCCTACCGTTGGGGGAAAAATCGTAGTTTAACCACGTTCTTCGTCTCATGTTGGAGGAGTGAATGCGGGAGTGAAAATACTCGAGGGACTGCCTTGTGCTCATTTCGAAGGAGGCTAGAGGGGGAGAAACATTACAACTTCAAAGTTGGTCTTTTTTGTTGAACGCTTACGCCCGCCACTAAACCCAGATTCACCTGTGTTTCGTGTGGGCTACAGCCCATTTACCTCCTTTGATCTATCGCAACTGGCAGTCTCCTCAAGCATTTCCTACAAAGCAGGTGTTACCTCCTTTGATCTATCGCAACTGGCAGTCTCCTCAAGCATTTCCTACAAAGCAGGTGCTTATACAAAAAAAGTGCGGGAGTGACCCCGATCGCACAAACGACAGTCCCCCAATCTCGGTGGGGGAGTCCGCCGTGTATACGGGGATGTTTGGGTTGACGCCGGGTCAACCCAGACATCCTCCTGACCCCCAGCATGCAAATCTTCAGTCGTGGGACGAGTCAAGCTGCCGTGCATCAGGTAATGTTTCCCGGTGGGCTGTCCGGCGTACAGACAGGAGATCCCAGGGTCGGATGTGCACGTTCATACATGCTGCAACCAGCGGCACACGGGGCACGAAGCAGGAAGCCTGACACAGCCGGCAGCTGAAAGTCTGGGCTATACTCCGCATCAGGTGTTACCAACCATTCTATTCCCTACACAGGACTTCTCGTTTTCACTTTCGAGGACATCGGCGTGCCTGAGGAGGTCTCTCCTGCGAGCTGCTAGCCGTCGGTTGCTTCCAAGCTGGCGTTACATAAGCGCCAGCTTGGAAGGAAAGGCTCGACAAAAGCTGCTTGACAAAGAACCGAAGGGATCCCCAAGTGCTGTAGCTGCCGGACCACGTGTTGAACGGGCGTGATGTCATGCGGGCCGTCTACCCGGATCCGGCTGTTTACGACCAAGGGTGCCGAGATCGACCTTTCGCATGCGAAGGCAGGTGACGACACACCTGTCGGTTGTTGGGACGCCACGTCTTCCACGCCATCGACAACAACCCGAGCACCTCTTGGACGCCGCGTGGCGTCACGAACATGCACTGCAACTAGCACGAATAAAATAGGCATCCCAATGTACGGGGCCACCCCGTACACGACAAATCACACAAACGCAACGGGTCACAGTTCTGAGTGAGAAAACAACACACGGTGGTGTAAGCGAAAGAACAAAAATCGGTGTCGGTCACAAGAGCCATGGACTTGGAAAAGCACATAGGAAAAAAGAGCGCGCGCTAAAGTAAGTCAAATAGTCGGCAACAGGCAGCAAAGATATACACACAAACATACAATACCTTAAAGGAACCTTTATGACTACGGTCACCCGGAGACTATATCAAGCATTTCCTACAAAACCCTGCAAATCTACCAAAGAAAACCTTATATTAGGGCGGAAACAACCCGCACCACGTGAAGCACCGCCAAAGTGTCGCGAAACCCAAACACCACACTGCGAGAAAATACATATAAACGCGGACAACAGACCGGTACGGGCTACAAGGCAACCCCTGCTCAACTAGTGCTCGCCTGCCTTGATGGCACTTGCACCTTAAAGAGCTCAATGCTCAACTTGTAGAACGTGGGGGGCCCAAGACTACACTCCACGAAGGAATGTACTTGGTGTCGGTCACAAACAGTCCCGGACATGGCTAGCCTAACCCATAACGAAAGCGTGCACTAAATATACAACCCGTAACCACATAGCCCTTTCTTGCTCTAAGAGAACCCATTCATGAACGGTCACACGGAGACCCTAAAACCCCGGAATTTCAAGCGAACTTTAACTCTAAAACAGGTGCCTTAACAAAAAGAAAAAGAGAGAGGACACCAATTAGCACGAGGGGACGATGGGGGCAGAAGATGACCAGCAGGACCTGCTCGAGATCTGGACGCTGTTCAGCGAACTGTCTTGTAGGGCGCGCCAAGTAGCCGACAACACGATAGCCACCAGCGAGCTTCCAACGCTTATCCGGGCGCTGGGCCAGAACCCTTCGGACACAGAGGTGAGTGAACTGTACCAGAAAGCAGACCCTATGGGAACAGGCGTCGTGCACTACAACTCCTTCCTGCAACTGGCGGAAGGCTCGATCACCAACCGTGAGCAGGAGATCACGGAGGCGTTTCGCGTGTTCGACAAAGACGGGAAGGGCACTATCCACACTGCGGACATGAGGCACATCATGACCGCCCTAGGCGAGAAGTTCGACGACATCGAAGTGGACGAAATGATACGCGAGGCCGGAGTGAAGGGAAGGGACGGCGACATAAACTACGAGGAGTTCTCGAAGAAGCTCACGTCCACGTAGAAGAGAAGAGAGAACTTGGTCTGCACCGAGAAGTTCGACGACAAGTTGACGAAATGATACGCGAGGCCGGAGTGAAGGGAAGGGACAACGACATCAACTACGAGGAATTCTCGAAGAAGCTCACGTCCTCGTAGAAGAGAAGAGAGAATTTTGTCCGCTCCGAGAAGTTTGACGACATCGAAGTGGACGAAATGATACGCGAGGCCGGAGTGAAGGAAAGGGACGGCGACATAAACTACGAGGAATTCTCGAAGAAGCTCACGTCAAGAGATACGCACCTTCTCCGGTGGCTCCCGGTTCAGCCGACTTCCCTGGCCTTTTCAAAAGGCCCAGTGTCCTTCTGCATGGAAGCACACGGAATAGCTCCCCTGCAAGGGTGCTTACCCCGCGAGGAGAAGGGGCTTCTTTCCAGGGCAGGTATTCTTATCTTGCAAGGTAGCCGGTGTTCCCCGACGCACGTTCAGCTTGCGCACTTAACCATGGTTGAGAAGACGACTGAAAGCATGACAAGAAGAAAAAGAAAAAAGAAAAAGGCAACCACAGCTTGCAAAGCTTGAGGCGGAGGCAGCACAGTGCTACAACCCCGTCCACTCTGCCCTGCGGCTGACCGTCTCGACGAGCTTGTGATCAGCGCGAGCGCCAAGCCCCAAGGTGCGCAACGCCTTGATGCTTCAGTTGGGAAGTCGGTAGCCACTGGACCCGTAGGCCCGTGGCTCTGCAGTACCGCCGGACACGTGAAGCTTGGCTCCCGTGTAACAGGCTTTCTCTGATACCAAGAAAGCATCACAAAGATATCTCAAAGCATCTGCAAAAAAACACGAAGAAACCTCCAGGCAAACCCCCGTTTTTACAGCGCTTTACGCTGCCTGGGTGCGCCGGCAATGCAGGGAACCACACACCGCCCCGTTTTGCAGCTGGAAGCAGGACGGAAATGATGTTAAGCGGCATGGAAGCAGTTTACTCCAAGGACCGCTGGGACGACGCTGAACGCGTGTATCCGCTGGGGCATTCCCTTCGCGGGACCGCCGCGAATCGGCGGTTGTCGGCGGTGAATGAAAGAAGGGATGGGACCTCAGTCCCTACCGCCCTCTTCACCCAGCTCACCGCGCCCGACCTATCGAGTTGCTTCGGCATTTTTGTTGGACGCTTACGCCCGCCACTAAACCCAGATTCACCTGTGTTTCGTGTGGGCTACAGCACATTTCCCCTTTTTGATCTTTTGCAGCTGGCACCGATACATGGGGAGGAGGGAAAAAAAGCACACACCCGGAAAAAAACAAATCTTTTTGGCCCAGCTTTGTCGGCGAATAATAATAAGGGGGGGTCAAATAAGAATAAAAGACTTGGTGCAACCGAAGGAAACAAGCCGGTTCATCAGCCAGGCCATCGTCAAGGGCGGCGCGTGGGGCATACCCTCAAGTATTTCTTACAAAGCAGGTGCTTTTGCAAAGACTGAAGTTTCCCACCAGCAGTCGCAAAGAAGAACAGGGCCCGCAGCCCTACGAGACGGCGATCCCCCGCGATGCGAGTTCACCCGCCGGCCCCTGCAACTCCGCGCCGCCACCGAATAACGTTAGAAAGCGCGGGGGGAACCTACGTGCAGGGCTTACGCTCTCCGTTTTCGGTCTCAGAGAAAATACGTGTGGTCCACATGTGGGCGCTTAAGGTTCGAGGGAGAAAAAATCTTTCCCCGTATGTGCGACGGCAAGAAAAAAAAAATAGCGTCGCTAGGTAGCTACTGGACTTGGCGACACCTGGCTGTGCGGCCTTGACCACTAGTGGGCCTGGACTCCCCTGCATGTGGACCAATAAATCAAAATCCACATGTGGTACCTGTGGATCCACACGTGGGGGAACGAAATCCAAAAAGAATTAGCGTGTGGAAATCCACACGTTCCACACGTGGAGCGTAAGCCCTGCCTACGTGTCCGTGCTCCCCAGGTGCACATATCCAACCCAAGAAATCACGACCCAGCAGAAGCGTGGGCCAGCGTGTGTTGAGAGGTTGCATCATCCGCTCAACTGAACGATTGTCCGTCAAGCGAGTCTTCACTCTATCAAAGACCCAGCAATCTGGACTTGGACGGTTGTGTAAACTACCGGACAAGCTTGGATAATTAGGTCATACTGTAGCAGAGCCGCAACCTTCAGCGCGCCTCCGGAGCGACTTATGCCCGCCGTAGCTGCAGGCGGAAAGAAGCGAGGAGACCGGAAACTCCCCGGAGAGATGGTCCCTGCACTCTAACGTCTCTTTCTATCTCTCCCAGCCCCCTGCCTCTTCTCTCGGGAAGGTTGCGGTGGCAGAAACGGTGAAGACAATAACGGTCACAGGGTTTATGAAATGAAAGCGATAATTTGGGGTAGGCCCTGTTTATTCGAAACTGGAGGTCCTATGCACATGTAATGTGAATAGCCTCTATTCGAGCCAACCCGGCTTTTAATGTTGCGAAAGTGTATAGTTTCTGAACTAGATAATAGTGCGGAGCAAGATTTTTTTTACATAAGCGCCAGCTTGAAAGGAAATGCTCGACGATGCTGCCCGACAAAGAACAGAAGGGATCCCAAGTGCTGTAACTACCGAACCACGTGTTGAACGGACGTGAGGTCATGCGGGTCTACCCCTACACGACAAATCACACAAACACAACAGGTCAAAGTCCTGAGTGAGAAAACAACACACGGTGGTGTAAGCGAAGAACAAATCTTGATTCTGTTTGTGTTGTGTTTGCCCCTTACCTCTATATTTCCCCCCTTTCATTCGGAGTCGAAGCAGCTACGTCGAGTATTTCCCCTGCCAAAATGCATACGGGTGGCAGAGTGAGCGGGCGTCGGCCTTCAGGCCGGTAGGCCCGGGTTCGAACCCCGCCCATCGCACTTTTTCGGTCGAAGATTGTTTTCGAGGGTTGTTGCGTTTCGGGGTCCAATGTGCCCGAAAGTTGTGTTTTTTGCGGAGTTTCTCAGTATCTCGCGGTATTTGGGTCACCACGGGAAACGGAGTCGGGAGTCTCCCCCCCGGGCACTGGCGCCGAACTTGCCAACACAGGCTAAACTTGCTACCACACGCCGAACTCAGCATCACCAGAACCCGAACTTGGCTTCGCCCGAACTTTGCTTCGCCCGAACTTGCTTTGCTTTGCTTCACCAGAACTTAGCCTCGCCTGAACTCAGCTGCTCCCGAACTTTGGTTCACTGGAACTTAGCTTCGCCCGAACTTTGCTTCGCCCGAACTCAGCTGCGCCCGAACTTTGCTTCGCCCAAACTTTGGTTCACCAGAAATTTGCACCACCCAAACTTAGCTGCGCCCGAACTTTACTGTTTCCCGAACTTTAACAGCTGCCTCCAGTCTCGCCCCGCGCGGCCTTTAGCCGAGTGCACGTACTTAGATTCACGGTTAAACGAAGCTAGCGCACAAGGTTCGCCTGATCTCGCACCTACTTTCCGATACCAAATAGATGCTCTATTCTAACTCTGCCTCTTCTCTCTCTGTCTCTCAGAGCACACCGCCTGCGCCGTTCCCAGTTGGGCAGGTCCTGCTGCGGAGTTGCGAAGCAATGCATTAGCTGCCTTCCCAACGTTCTCCTCAGTTCTGTTGACGGCCGGCGACGTGTTGGGATAGACGGTGTCTCTCCTGCCCACCAGCTCAAAAAAACGCGGTGAGGCGGGTGAGCCCGCTGCCATCTCTTTGTGTATCCCAGCACGTTTACGCTAAAACTGCTACCGAGAAAGGATCGGCCAACAACCGCAACGGCCAAACAGGCGCGGTCGAATGGCCGCACCCAGCACACCGACCGTTGCACTTTGCACCACAGCAAATTTACGCAAAAAAAATGCTCCGTTCCAGCACCGAAGAAAAGAGACCGGCTGGCGTTGAAATCGAAGCAAACGGAGCCCGTACGCGACGGTGGACCGCTCGGACCAGTCGAAGGTGCCGTTCGACGACCAACCCGACTCCGAAAACAGCCGCACTTCCAACAGGACGCGAGCGACGCTTCCGTATCCGGGTCGCCATCCTCTCGGGCGGCCCCACCGTGAACAAAACGGTTCCGGTGGGTAGTTGGAACTGACTCTCCACCAGCGGCAGTTTCAGCGGAAGTGGAAGCGACGCAGCTGGAAGTGGAAGCGACTGAACCAGCCCGCCGCAATAGTACGGGACAGTAGTGGGGCGACCGGATACTCTCCAGAGAGATGGTCCCTGCACTCTAACTCGTCTCTCTCTCTCTCTCTCTCTCTCTCTCTCTCTCTCTCTCTCTCTCTCTCTCTCTCTCTCTCTCTCTCTCTCTCTCTCTCTCTCTCTCTCTCTCTCTCTCTCTCTCTCTCTCTCTCTCTCTCTCTCTCTCTCTCTCTCTCTCTCTCTCTCTCTCTCTCTCTCTCTCTCTCTCTCTCTCTCTCTCTCTCTCTCTCTCTCTCTCTCTCTCTCTCTCTCTCTCTCTCTCTCTCTCTGTCTCTCTCATTCTTCTTTCGTAGTCCGCCAGCAGGCTCGGAACCGGCGGCGAAAGGTCGGTCAGGGCGGCGACGCTGCACGTGGCGCGCTCGCCGTTTGCGTCGACCGCGACGAGGCCTACTCTGTACACGGACAGGTCCTGCAGCGGGGTTGCGAAGCAATGCATTGTAGCCGCCTTCCCAACGTTCTCCTCGGTTCTGTTGACGGCCGGCGACGTGTTGGGATAGACGGTGTCTCTCCTGCCCACCAGCTCCAAAAACGCGGTGAGGCGGCTGAGCCCGCTGCTGGCGTTGAAATCGAAGCAAACGGAGCCCGTACGCGACGGTGGACCGCTCGGACCAGTCGAAGGTGCCGTTCGACGACCAACCCGACACCGAAAACAGCCGCACTTCCAACAGGACGCGAGCGACGCTTCCGTATCCGGGTCGCCATCCAGCCTCTCGGGCGGCACCACCGTGAACGAAACGGTTCCGGTGGTAGAGGCTTGGGTATGGAGGGGGTTGAGGAAAGTGAGAGGGTGCAGTTTGTTTCGGGTGGTCTGTCACTCCGTGTGTGAAACCTTGTGAAGTCCCCTAGCGCGTTCAGGGTGTTTGGGATTGGGTAGACAAGAAAGAGTGCAGGGACCAGGGTCTCTCCAGGGAATATCCAGTCGCCCCACCATCACATTTTCACTGATGGGTAGTTGAAACTGCCTCTCCACCAGCAGGCTCGGAACCGGCGGCGAAAGGTCGGTCAAGGTGGCGACGCTGCACGTGGCGCGCTCGCCGTTTGCGTCGACCGCGACGAGGCCTACCCTGTACACGGACAGGTCCTGCAGCGGGGTTGCGAAGCAATGCATTGTAGCCGCCTTCCCAACGTTCTCCTCGGTTCTGTTGACGGCCGGCGACGTGTTGGGATCGACGGTGTCTCTCCTGCCCACCAGATCCCTTCTGTTCTTTGTCAGGCAGCATCGTCGAGCATTTCCTTTCAAGCTGGCGCTTATGTAAAAAAACTACCCCCCCCCCCCCCCCCCCCCCCCCAGTGCTGATGCTAAGGCCCCTAAACTCGGCATCGTTGTCAGCCGGACGGCAACGAGGGGTGGGTGGGTACCCCCCTAAACACCCCCCCCCCCTTGCAGGGCCTGTGTGCAGCAGGGTGGTGACCGCTCTAAGGTGGTTTCCTCAGCAGCGACCAAGAAAAAAAAATTTTTTTTTTGGCCCAAATCCTCCCAAAAAAGCACTCGAAAAAAAAAATTTGACCCACTTTTTCCACCATTTCACCTTAGAGAATTTAGCTAAGGTGGGTCCCACAGTAGGTCCACAGTGGGTTGCACCAGGAGGGGGGGGGGGGGGGGGGGGGGGGGGTACCCCCCCCCACCCAGGGTTAGCAACTTCGTTTTGGGTCTCAGGCTTAGTATCATGCCCCCCCCCTGGTCGGGTTTCGCTCGCGACCGTTTCCTGAACAATCCTTCACTAAATCCGCGGTTAAATAACCTGGCCTCAGTGGTGCAAGCACCACGCGCTCTTCAAACCCAAGAAACATTTTCCCCCCGCGCCTGAACACGAAACTAAGATTTTCCCCCCCCGTGCATATGATGGATAGCCAAAACCCCTTGATTAAGATGGATACCGCCAAAACCCGAGTTTTTCATCCATCTTATGCACGGGGTGGGGTAGGTAACTCTAAAACAAAGCCTCCAGTGGTCCGAGCACCACGCGCTCTTTGAAAGAAGCACAAATTTACTCGGGGTGGCTTAGTGGCCTTTCTGAGGTAGCTGAGGGTTGCCAGGCCCGCTGGAATGAATGCTGCCAAGTAGTAGTAGTCTGTGACGATAGACTGCACAAGCCGCTACAGACTACCTCTTTGCACGCGTCATGCCACAGAAATACTCGAGGGGCTGCCTTGCGCTTATTTTGAAGGAGGCAAGAAAGGGACGTCACCAAACCTAGATGTACCTGTATTTTGTGTGGGCTACAGCTCACATCCCTCCTTTGCCATTTTGCAACTGGCAGCATCCTCAAGTATTTCCTACAAAGCAGGTGCTGAAACCAAAAGAATTGTGAAAATGGGAGGTTCCTGGACAGGGGTCACAATAGGTCTCGTACCTCCCCCCTGACGTGGCTGTGACGACGTAGATGTACCTGTATTTCATGTGTGGGCTACAGCACGCATCCCTCCTTTGCCACTGGAATATTGTTGCGACAGTGAGGTCATCGGCATGCCGATGAGTACCACACTATGCCTGCCATTCGCTATGTGACACCGGATGGGTCATTATTTGCCATTTTGCAACAGGCAGCATCTTCAGGTATTTCCTACAAAAGCAGGTGCTGAAGCCAAAAGAATTGTGAAAATGGGGGGTTTCTGGACAGGGGTCACAATGGGTCTTGCACCTCCCCCCTGACCTGGCTGTGACGACGAGCTACGAACAGCCGCCTGGCCCCGCCCACCAGATTCACCTGTCTGCAGACACTCAGGTTCCTCGCTGATGGTCCGCCTTATGTGTCCATGGCTTAAAGGACCGAAACACGGCGCAGACGGGACCAGTGCAGTGTTGAGCACATACCCATTCCAAGCACGTTCTTGCAATCCCCTCCCTCCCGTCCGCAAACGAGTCGAGTTTCTCCCTTTTTCTTTTTTTTTTCAGGCACCGAAATCGTTCGTCTCATCTCCGTTTGTTGCGTTGCACCAGTTTCCGCCTCTCCCTTCTTTCGCTTTGCTGAACAAAGCCGTGTCCGGGAACGCAGGCGATGCAATGCGGCGTAAACCCGGACTTGGCTGCCTTCAATTCATGCAGTCCCTGCAACGACACGACGGACCACAGCGTCGAAACGCAGAAAAGGGAAGAGCAGATTCAGCGGGGTCGGATCGAGAAGCGGTACAAGAGCACCCCCGTCATGCTGTCTGTGATGAGTCGTGCGCAGAGGTACGCCGAGCAGGCTTGCTGCTTCGATTCCACTCTGTCGGACGAAGCGGCCTTCTTGATGTGAGTGAACCGCAAGCTGGCCTCGGGCCAAATCAAGGCCGACTCCGCCCTGCAGTACATGACGTACTTCCGGATGTCCCGAATCGACTGGCTGGAAGGGAACGGGTACAAAGCAGCCCACACGCAGACGAGCAGTGGAGCAGCCCGTGTACAAAGCAGCCCACACGCAGACGAGCAGTGGAGCAGCCCGTGTACAAAGCAGCCCACACGCAGACGAGCAGTGGAGCAGCCCGTGTACAAAGCAGCCCACACGCAGACGAGCAGTGGAGCAGCCCGTGTACAAAGCAGCCCACACGCAGACGAGCAGTGGAGCAGCCCGTGTACAAAGCAGCCCACACGCAGACGAGCAGTGGAGCAGCCCGTGTACAAAGCAGCCCACACGCAGACGAGCAGTGGAGCAGCCCGTGTACAAAGCAGCCCACACGCAGACGAGCAGTGGAGCAGCCCGTGTACAAAGCAGCCCACACGCAGACGAGCAGTGGAGCAGCCCGTGTACAAAGCAGCCCACACGCAGACGAGCAGTGGAGCAGCCCGTGTACAAAGCAGCCCACACGCAGACGAGCAGTGGAGCAGCCCGTGTACAAAGCAGCCCACACGCAGACGAGCAGTGGAGCAGCCCGTGTACAAAGCAGCCCACACGCAGACGAGCAGTGGAGCAGCCCGTGTACAAAGCAGCCCACACGCAGACGAGCAGTGGAGCAGCCCGTGTACAAAGCAGCCCACACGCAGACGAGCAGTGGAGCAGCCCGTGTACAAAGCAGCCCACACGCAGACGAGCAGTGGAGCAGCCCGTGTACAAAGCAGCCCACACGCAGACGAGCAGTGGAGCAGCCCGTGTACAAAGCAGCCCACACGCAGACGAGCAGTGGAGCAGCCCGTGTACAAAGCAGCCCACACGCAGACGAGCAGTGGAGCAGCCCGTGTACAAAGCAGCCCACACGCAGACGAGCAGTGGAGCAGCCCGTGTACAAAGCAGCCCACACGCAGACGAGCAGTGGAGCAGCCCGTGTACAAAGCAGCCCACACGCAGACGAGCAGTGGAGCAGCCCGTGTACAAAGCAGCCCACACGCAGACGAGCAGTGGAGCAGCCCGTGTACAAAGCAGCCCACACGCAGACGAGCAGTGGAGCAGCCCGTGTACAAAGCAGCCCACACGCAGACGAGCAGTGGAGCAGCCCGTGTACAAAGCAGCCCACACGCAGACGAGCAGTGGAGCAGCCCGTGTACAAAGCAGCCCACACGCAGACGAGCAGTGGAGCAGCCCGTGTACAAAGCAGCCCACACGCAGACGAGCAGTGGAGCAGCCCGTGTACAAAGCAGCCCACACGCAGACGAGCAGTGGAGCAGCCCGTGTACAAAGCAGCCCACACGCAGACGAGCAGTGGAGCAGCCCGTCTTAACGGCGAGTGAACAGCAGGGGCAGAGCCCAAGCCTGGACCGGTGTTCTACACGGCGGCCTCCCCCACCGGTTGGGGGAGTGAATGCGGGAGTGAAAAAAGTGCGGGAGTGATTTTCCGCAAAAAATAGACCCGAACTCGCCAGTATTTAGCACCAAAATGCGAAGGTGCTGCCCTCCTGCATTGCGGGGTGTAGTAGTTCCGCGTTTGCGGGAGTGAATGAATGGTGTGCAACTCCCGTATCGCGGGTGTAAATGCAAAACAGTAAGGGGAAAACCCGACCGCACAAACGACCGCACAAACACTCCCCCGGTTGGCTGTTCAGGCCTGCGCACGAGAAGGCTGCTCTGCTTGCAGCACGATGTCACGGTCTTTCTTCAGGGATTCATCAGCGTACTCGAGTGCTCTCCCGTCCTGCTTCACTGCTTGCAGCACGATGTCACGGAGAGCCCGCCGTGTACGGGTATCCGGAATGTGGCGCAAGCTGCTTGGGGACACAACTGGCGTCGAGGTAAGTCTCCTGGAATGGGGTATCCACAGAGGGTGAGAGTCCCGTATTCCCTCGACGAGCCATGCTGGTTAACTCCTTTGCTAGCACGAGGCACTCAGTTTGGGAATGCTGACCGAAAGCGCCCGACTTGTTAGCCTCAAGAAAGTGCTAGACTTCAGCGGCAAGGAATGAAGTTCTTTGAGGGAACGCAGGAAGCGAGACGAAAGGAAGAAAACACAGGTCATCATCAAAAGAAGCAAAAAAAAAAAAAAAAAAAAGAAAGAAAGAAAGGAATCACATATAGGGGAAGGAAAAACCGATGCTGCGGCACGCCCTGAGAATGCGCCCTTCACGAGTGCTGCTCTCCTGCCGGCGCAGGCAGGCGTCGGCGGCGGGCCCTACCGCTGCGGAGTGTGGGCCGGAGAAGCGGGGCTGGGCGATGGTCCTCGGCACGGGGAACCTGCTCAAGCCGAAGAAGCTCGCGGTCGTCTGCTTGGCGGCCCTGGCCAGCTACTTGTACGTCGTGTTCCCTTGGTACCCCCTGTGGAAGATCTCCACCACGGTCTCCCGGGCCCCCGAGGTCTGGATCGACCGGAAAGGCTGCCTTTTCAGCTCGGAAAAGGCCATCAAATCGCTTATCGACTACTGGATGGTAACCGGCGACGAGATATCGCAGGGCAAGAAACGGTCGTTCATGCTGTTCCTGGGGCCGAACGGCGTCGGCAAGTCTACCACGATCGAGAGGGCGATAGCAGGGCGGAGGGGCGTCGTGAAGGTGGTGGTCAACGTGGAGCCGGGGAAGAAGGTTGTCGTCGAAAAAGAGGTGGCGCGGTCTTTGGGGTTGGACCCTCAGACGGCGGACCTGCAAGGGTTCCTCATGAACCTGAACTCGTGGCTGCGGTGGCTGCCGTTCTTCGGGTGTCCGCTGCTGCTGTACGTCGACGTGCAGGTCGGCAACAAGAACGAACAGCTCAGCTACAGCAACTGCGCCCGCATCGCGAACTCGGTCCGTGCATTCGGCCGGAAATACTCGTACGACCAGCCCACGTGCCCCGTCGTCGTCGAAGTCAGCGTCTTGCAGGTCTCGCCCTTTTCCCTTTCCCACACTCCAACTTTCTATTTTCTATTTTGCATCCCTTTCCTAGACGACATCTTCCTCGAAGAAGACTTGATGCTAGCATCAACCATGCATGAGAGGCAGTGCTCTGCCTAAACATTAAACTAAGATTTTCCCTTTTCTATTTTACACCTTCGAAGAAGACTTGATGCTAGCATCAACCATGCACGAGAGGCAGTGCTCTGCCTAACATTAAACTAAGATTTTCCCTTTTCTATTTTACACCTTCGAAGAAGACTTGATGCTAGCATCAAACACACATCAGAGGCAAGTAGCGCCTGGACACGAAACTAAGATTTACGCCGGCGGGTTGGCAGGTTTGCGGACAATCGAGGCCGGGGATGGGGAGCTCTCTCATACTGGCACATCTAGAGCATTTGTGACAGGCCCCTGGCCACCTGAATCAGAACCAACAAAATTCAAAGTGAATTTCTTCTTGGTGTCGGTCGCAACACTTACAAACATGGCTAGCCGTAGTTAAAGTGTATAAGCATACCTACTACCCTCATACTTCCCGCCTCACAGCCGGAGACCCTAAAACACCGAACCTCTAAACCACAATAAACGCTAATAATACTTCACTTCTGACCCCATTTATGAAGGATTTCCGGGAGCTTATCTTGAGGATCCCCGGATCTTTAGAAAACACCACATGAAGCACCGCAAGTGTCGCGAAACCCAAGCACTACTCTGCGAGACAATACATAAAAACGCGGACAACAGACCGGTACGGGCTACAAGGCAACCCCTGCTCAACGCTAGCCCGTGAACAGTGCTCGCCTGCCTTGATGGCACTTGCACCTTAAAGAACTCAATGCTCAACTTGTAGAACGTGGGGGGCCCAAGACTACACTCCACGAAGGAATGTACTCGGTGTCGGTCACAAACAGTCCTGGACATGGCTAGCCATAACCCATAACGAAAGCGTGCACTAAATATACAACCCGTAACCATATATAGCCCTTTCTTGCTCTAAGAGAACCCACTTATGAACGGTCACACGGAGACCCTAAAACCCCGGAATTTCAAGCGAACTTTAACTCTGAAAACAACTGCACGTCGACAGATCGGCGACGTTCTGAGCCAGAGGGTGGGCAGCATCTGCGAAAAGCTGCAAATCTTCCCGATGAGTCGCGCGGAACTTTTCGAGCTGTTCGAAAAGAAGCACGGACACAACCGGGGCTGGAAGCAGATCCTGGGCGGCGCCGGCTACCGTGACGGCCTGGACCTCTTCTACATTAAAATAGGCGGCAACATGCGGGAGCTGGAGGCTATAATGAATCAGTCATCTGTCCCTGACGACTTCCTGCACAGTATGTGACATTTGTGACTACCTACCTCCCACCCCACCTGTTGTGTGGCCTGTGTGTGACTAACACGTGACGCAACATGTGATGATAACAGGTGACATACACGTGACATAGCATGTGGCAAGAATGTGTAGCATAGTATGTAGCATAGCATGTGGCACAGAATCTGGCATAGCATGTAGCATAGCATCTGGCATAGCATGTGGCATAGCGCGACATAGCATGTGGCATAGCATGTAGCATAGCATGTCGCATAGCATGTGGCACAGCATCTGACATAGCGCATGTGGCATAGCATCTGGCATAGCGCGGCATAGTATGTGGCATAGCATGTAGCATAGCTGTAGCATAGCTGTAGCATAGCTGTAGCATAGCTGTAGCATAGCTGTAGCATAGCATGTGGCATAGCATGTGGCACAGCATCTGGCATAGCATGTAGCATAGCATGTGGCATAGCATCTGGCATAGCGTGACATAGGATGTGACGTAACATGTGAACGAATACGTGAACACCCACCACCACGAGTGAGAAGTACACGGACTTGACTCCAAGCTTCGTAATTCTTGTGCTATTCCTGGTGCTGGCAACAACCGTGCACGAAAGTCAGACAGAAATACCTGAACGCTAAGCCACCGCAGACCTGAACGAGAAGTACATGGACTTGACCACAAGCTCGGGGTTCTTACGACAACAAGATAGCTGCCAGCATTAACTCACGCATGAAAAGCAGACAGAGATGCCAAATCAGCAAAACGAAGATGCCCCCCACCACACAGACCTGAACGAGAAGTACACGGACCTGACGCACAAGCTCGAGTTTCTCACGGACAAAGAGCTAGCGTTCTGCAAGAAGGTGGCCAGTGCCGGCATCACCGGCCTGGCCTCCAGCACCTCCGAAGACCTCAAAATGGAAGCGTCCCTGCTGCAGCGGGACCCGTTCAAGACCGTCCTGCGGAAAGTCAACAGCAACGTCATGCTGCACTCCATGGCCCACGTGCACTACCTTCTCAACGGCGACAAGGAGAAGATGCACGAGCTGGGCTACATCACGCACGAAAAGGCCGGCAGCTCGTAGCGGCAAGCGGGCATCTTTCGAAGGAATCCGGCAATTCTGTTGTTGTGGATCATCGTCTTCAATCCCGCGGCATCGCTGCTGCTGGGCAGTGGATCGGTAGAGTGCAGACTTACTAGGCTGCATCACACACGAGAAGGAAGCAAGTTCCGTAGTGTGGAACCAAGCGCCTTCTCGGTAGAATCCAGCAGTTCCTTTCTGTTGTTGGTTCCTCGTCGTTTCAATCCGCAGCACCGCTGCTGCTGCTGCTGCTGCTGCTGCTACTGAAGGCAGCAGACCAGTAGGCAGAGACGCGCAAGCTAGGCTGGGGGGAGCACGCGTCTTTCGGGAAATTCAGCATTCTGATGTTGGATCCTCGGCTTCAATCCGCAGTATCGCTGCTGCTGCTGCTGCTGCCTGCTGCTGCTGCTGCTGCTGCTGCTGCTGCTGCTGCTGCTGCTGCTGCCTGCTGCTGCTGCTGCTGCTGCTGCTGCTGCTGCTGCTGCTGCCTGCTGCTGCTGCTGCTGCTGCTGCTGCCTGCTGCTGCTGCTGCTGCTGCCTGCTGCTGCTGCTGCTGCTGCTGCTGCTGCTGCTGCTGCTGCTGCTGCTGCTGCTGCTGCTGCTGCTGCTGCTGCTGCTGCTGCTGCTGCTGCTGCTGCTGCTGCTGCTGCTGCTGCTGCTGCTGCTGCTGCTGCTGCTGCTGCTGCTGCTGCTGCTGCTGCTGCTGCTGCTGCTGCTGCTGCTGCTGCTGCTGCTGCTGCTGCTGCTGCTGCTGCTGCTGCTGCTGCTGCTGCTGCTGCTGCTGCTGCTGCCTGCTGCTGCTGCTGCTGCTGCTGCTGCTGCTGCTGCTGCTGCTGCTGCTGCTGCTGCTGCTGCTGCTGCTGCTGCTGCTGCTGCTGCTGCTGCTGCTGCTGCTGCTGCTGCTGCTGCTGCTGCTGCTGCTGCTGCTGCTGCTGCTGCTGCTGCTGCTGCTGCTGCTGCTGCTGCTGCTGCTGCTGCTGCTGCTGCTGCTGCTGCTGAAGGCAGTCGACGAGTCGGCAAAAACGCGCAAATTAGCAGCAAGCTGCGTAGACTGAGCTACGCGTCTTTCGAAGAAGTCGCAAGTTTACCTTGACGACTTCAAAGCGTCCAATTTCGAACCAGCACCCCCGCAAGATCACAGTCTCTGACAAGATGGCACCGATTCAAGAGTGTTCCTGCGCGATATGTTTTCAGGCTGAATTGGTAGGATTTGGAGAAGTCTTCAGCACGCCGCGTTTTTCGGGTGTGGCTCGGGGCTCTCGAACTGCGGCATCTGCCTCTTTCTTGTTGGGTTCCCATCCGCGTCGCTTGCTGCCGCTGCCGCTGCTGGTTCGGGCTGCTATCTTTCATTGACCCCACCAATTCCTAGGTTGGTAGACACTTTGTCAGGGTTTGTTGGGGGAAGCCAGTTTTTTGCAGATCAGGGATCAACCTCCACTTCCCTGCTGCGGTCAATACCTCTGAACAACGCGAAGAATCCGCGTTTGAAGCATCTCAGCTCGATCATCGACTCAGGGTCGCTGACAATCACCAAATCGTGTTCTTACCGGAATCCTCCATGCGCGCCTGGCTGCACACGGCTGCCAACAAGAAGGCGAATCGTGCATCGCCACGCGTTGTTGAGGGTGCAGCAATTACAATGGCGGAGGGCTTCGTGTATTACAGTCTCACTGCGGGAATGCTGCGGCGCAGTCGTCAAGCCACCCAAGAACCAGGTGGTTGGGGGGGGGGGGTGTCGTTGGACGGGAAGAAAAAAGGGTATTTTCATCTTGCCCCTACGCAATGTAAGTGATAGGTTTACCCTCGATGGTTTGATTCCTCTTCGTTCTTTCTTGCAGTCATGGCCAAGAAGTATCCCGCAGACTTTACGTCAGCGAACACAAAAGGCGCAGACAGACCAGTAAGCAGAATTCCTTGCCGTTCACACCATAAGGCTGCCGCTTGGTTGCTGCTTTTTCCACACATGCTCGAACGAAGGGATGCAAGCGTCTTCAAGAAAGGTCACCGCGCGCTCCAGGTCTTGTGTGGATCATGGGGGCGGAATGGTCGTTGTTTTCTTTCGTAGTAACAACGAATCGTAAACTCAGAAGAGAACGCTGACAGCGTGTTCAGGAGGAGGTTAGCCTAACTATCACGTTCACTCACTTACAGGCTGATCTCCTTCGGTACGTACAACCAAACACATCACACTCACACATCATGGTTATTGTATATGGTGGATCAACGGTCTATGTGCTTGACACCCACACGTTGCTACCCACAAGGAGTGGACATGCCCACTCACCGCGGAGGGCGGACAGCCTGGATTACGAATCACACTAGCAATCAACGCATCAAAGGTCCCTTTTTTTTGTGTTAACAATGCATTGTTGGTACTAAGAATTAGTAGTTGGCAGCGTACTACATGAAACTTACCAAAGCAGGTGAGTTCCGCTAGAGTCCGAAACAGTCTATTAAAACCTGGTGCAGCGCCGGGCTTGACCCCTTTACGGACGGAGGTGGAGTTGTCCAGGGTGCAGAAAGCCTTCTTCTGGTGAAACTTTGGGTACTCAAAAGCTTTATGGCAGCAAGCCGAGGAACCTCGGGCACGTTGAAGAGGCCTCGTACCTCATCTATTCACAGCAGCAAACGTGGGTCCTTTTTGACGTGTCTTTACTCTGGAGACGCACTGTCCGCTCCAGCTTGGGCTCGGTGTTTTTAGTACTAACAATCTTGTGGGTTGCCCTTCAATGTATTGTGCAGGCTAAGAAGACGTAAGCAGCGTGTTTTGGTGGTTGATCAGAATTCCTTACCTGAATACACACAGGGTAAATACAAGTGGGAAACCGATCAACCGGCACGCACAAACAAATATACGTCCTTCGTCCGCAAAGAGCTTAAAGCGAACAGCAACAACTTGTTCTCCCAAAGCTGCACGCGCACTACACTGGCGCATTAACCCTATTCCGACGGGGCACCTACAGATCAAATCTGGTGGTTCTGTGACAGGGGCATACCCACTGATACCTTGGGTCAGTTATCTAACCGTCATCGGTGGCAAATCTGTGGCCTTGCGAGAGCGGCAATGGAAAGATACGTCACAAAGGGTTCCATTCCATGTTTCTTTGGAATTTCTTGGTGCCCCCAGCGCACATCCTAAGCACCAGAGGAAAATAAACCCGATTCAACCAGACGTATAATACAGCCCGGCTTGTCGGAATAGGGTTAAACGGGTTTGAGAGCCTTTCGGCCCCCAAGAGGATGGGAAATCTTGTGAACTTGCGTCGTGATGAGGATCGATGGTGGCAATCGTTCTCCTTGAAGGAGGAATGCCCAGTAGGCGCAAGTCATCAGCTAGCACGGATTACGTCCCTGCCATTTGTACACACGGCCCGTCGTAGCTACCAATTAGCTGCGGGATCGAGCTTGGGAGAGGAAGCTCGTTCTTGGCGACAAGTTCAAGCGCCCGAATCCAAGCAACGTTTCTCAGCTAGAGGAAGCAAAAGTCGTAACAAGGTTGCTGTAGATGAACCTGCAGCAGGATCATTACCAAGGATTTCAGTCCTGAACGGAATGAGGAATCGACGACTCTCGAGGCATAGAGAGAGTACGACAACTCTATGGCACCATAAAGTCCATGCTGAAGAAAGAAACCCCAAATTACCGTCACTAAAAGGCATGAAAAGATGCTGAAAGTAAATAATGTTGTCGACAACGAAAAGCAAAAGAATAAGCCGAAACTACGCACTTCTTTTGTACGTCGCACTGGTAACCAAAAGCAAGCAAAAAGCAACTGCAACAATAATGCTGGTTTGCTACACTGATTGACGGAAACCCAGGGCAACTTTGGTCGCGCCTCACGTTCTTACTGATTTCACTGTTAGTAAACATTTTTAGCCACATGTAATGTGTGCAGAAACTAAACCGCCCAAAGTAGGACCTTCTGATGATGATCATTTGCCATTTTGCCACCTGGAACCACGACCAGGATTTGGGATCAGGGTAGTGCGGTCAAAGAAAATGTTCCCTTTCCACTTTCTCCTACTCTCTCGCGGTGTACGTAACAATGCATTGTTCGTGCTACATATTGGTAGTAGCGGCCGCGTATCACATAATCCTTGCTAATTCGCGAGTAAGGTTTATTCTCTACTGCGTCGTGCGTAGTACGAAGTCCGACGATACCGTGGTAATTTACCGCAGTATTCTTGGCCCGTAAAGAAATGATAAGATGCCAACCCCCCCCCCCCCTTTGATGCTAGCATCAAACACATGAGAGGCAAGTAGCGCCTGAACACGAAACTAAGATTTTCCCCCCCTTTGATGTGGGCGGGGTTCGTCAAGTGGCTGCGTAGCTTTGCGCAGACAGAGAAGAACGAATCTTTATGAGAGATCCGGAAAATTCCGTCTCATCAGTCGGAGACACGTTCGTTTCCTGCATAGGGGGGGAATACTTTAGAACATGAAACCAATGACGGTATTATCCAATTTGTCGAATACCATCAAATACCCCCGGGAGGCATGATCTGTCGAACAGCAGAGTCAAATACTGGTAGCATTTTCTGGCAGCCAGACGCGTGTCAAACAACGGTTACTATTCGACCCCCTCCCTTTAAAGGAGAGCGCGCTCAAAATACGTCCATTAGTCGACAACAGGCAATGAAGACACACACACACACACGCACATGCTCTACGCTACCATAAGAAATACACGGGCGCCGGTAAAGACCGGCGCCCAGCGAGACTAGAGGCAGCAGTTAAAGTTCGGGAAACAGTAAAGTTCGGGCGAAGCAAAGCAAAGTTCTCGTGAAGCAACGTTCGGGCTTCTGGCGAAGCAAAATTTCTGGTGAAGCAAAGTTCTGGCGAAGCAAAGTTCGGGCGATGCCAAGTTCTGGCGAAGCAAAGTTCGGGTGAAGCAAAGTTCGGGCGATGCGGTGAAGCAAAGTTCGGGCGAAGCAAAGTTCTGGTGAAGCAAAATTTCTGGTGAAGCAAAGTTCTGGCGAAGCAAAGTTCGGGCGATGCCAAGTTCTGGCGAAGCAAAGTTCGGGTGAAGCAAAGTTCGGGGGATGCGGTGAAGCAAAGTTCGGGCGAAGCAAAGTTCTGGTGAAGCAAAATTTCTGGTGAAGCAAAGTTCTGGCGAAGCAAAGTTCGGGCGATGCCAAGTTCTGGCGAAGCAAAGTTCGGGTGAAGCAAAGTTCGGGCGATGCGGTGAAGCAAAGTTCGGGCGAAGCAAAGTTCTGGTGAAGCAAAATTTCTGGTGAAGCAAAGTTCTGGCGAAGCAAAGTTCGGGCGATGCCAAGTTCTGGCGAAGCAAAGTTCGGGTGAAGCAAAGTTCGGGGGATGCGGTGAAGCAAAGTTCGGGCGAAGCAAAGTTCTGGTGAAGCAAAATTTCTGGTGAAGCAAAGTTCTGGCGAAGCAAAGTTCGGGCGATGCCAAGTTCTGGCGAAGCAAAGTTCGGGTGAAGCAAAGTTCGGGCGATGCGGTGAAGCAAAGTTCGGGCGAAGCAAAGTTCTGGCGAAGCAAAATTTCGGGCACATTAGACCCGAAAACCAACGAACCCCGAAAATTGTTTTTGACCGGGAAAAGGTCCTCGGCCGGGTTCGCACCCGGGCTTCCAGGCCCGAAGTAAGCAAAATACCCGGAGCGAGGGAAATTGACTAGATCACATTTTTGACCCTGAAAAAGTGCCCCCGGGCTTCGCCCCCGACCCCCCCTAAAAAGTGGGCTTAGTTTTAGATTGTATGTTCTTGAGGATCCGGGGTTTTAGAGTCCCGAGTCGGGTGATCATCATCGAAAGGGTCCTTCATGGTATCGAAAAGGTATGCATATCTTCCTAATAGCTCTGTCGAGCCGGTCAGCCGCAGGGCAGAGCGGACAGGGTTGTGGCACTGTGCTGCCTCCGACTCAAGCTTTGCAAACTGTGTGGTTGACCGTCACGTTCCTGGACCAGGAGGGGCCTTTTTCTTTTTTTCTTGAGTGGAATAACCACGCAGTCTTTTTCCCTCCGAGGTTTTATTGGCGCAAATGAATCCCCGTGTGCAGCGGGCGGTGCCCACGGCAAACGGCACCAAGCATCCATGCGGAGCATCAAGCTCGCGTAACAGCCAGCGCACACGTATCAGGCTGCCACGCAAACCCACATCATCGCACACACACACGTATCAGGTTACCACACAACGCACACACACCCTCTCCGGTAGCTCCGGTCCGCTGACCTCCGCGGCCTTTGAATTTTTTACATAAGCGCCAGCTTGAAAGGAAATGCTCGACGATGCTGCCCGACAAAGAACAGAAGGGATCCCAAGTGCTGTAACTACCGAACCACGTGTTGAACGGACGTGAGGTCATGCGGGTCTACCCCTACACGACAAATCACACAAACACAACAGGTCAAAGTCCTGAGTGAGAAAGCAACACACGGTGGTGTAAGCGAAGAACAAATCAGATTGTGTTTGTATTGTATTTTGCCCCTTACCTCTATATCTCCCCCCTTCCATTCGGAGTCGAAGCAGCTACGTCGAGTATTTTTCCACCAGCTTCAGCTGACACCATTTGCGCACTTAACCATGGTGAAGAAGACGACTGAAAGCATAGACACAACGATAGCTCAAAGCATCTGCAGAACAACGCGAACAACCTCTAGGCAAAAACCCGTTTTCACATTTCTTCTTCTTCTTTTTCTTCTTCTTCTCCTTCGGGGCGGTTGCCTTCGGAGCCGTAGGCGTCGACACCACTGCTATATATGTAGTCCCCTGGACACCAGTCGTCAGTTTGTTGCATTTGGTGTGTTTTTAAGGCCTTCGACTACCCTGAGCAACGCACTGTGCACACTCTGTGTCTCACCACCGCGCCGATCAGAAAAAGAAGGAAAAGCTTAGTACAAGAAACAGGCTAAAAGAAGATAAAGAAGAAAAGACAAAGACCGCACTTACTGAGGACGGATGTCATCAACAAGGACATACCAATCGTTGCAGAGGCGGGTACAGTTAGGGTCCGTCCACCTCGATATGGGTTCTTTCAAGCACTCTCGGATGGAGATGCGTCTACAGAGGAAGCATCAGAAACAGAAAGAAGCAAAAGAACTCCGCCCCTTCCCATCCATTCCCCGTCCTGGCTGTGACGAGCTACGAACAGCCGCCTGACAAACCAGACTCACACCGCTGTCCTGTCTGCAGACACTCAGGTTCCGCGCTGATGATGGTCCGCCTTATGTGTCCGTGGCTTAAAGTGCTGTGTTGAGCACAGAACAAGCACGTTCTGCAATCCCCCCTTCCCCGTCCGATAGTTTGCTGTTGTGCCGGTTCCTGCTGCAGCAGCTCTAGTTTTCTCCTTTTTTGCGACAACCAATTTCTGCTTCCCTGGCAGTATTTGTCACAGCTAAAAAAACGTTGGCAGCGGTTTAGCCAGAACACATGTAGGTTAAATCGCACAAACAAATGCGTGCTGACAATCTTGCGGGCTTGCCCCCTGCGTTGTATTGTGAAGGCTGCAAGCTGTGGTTGACCATCACGTTCCTGGACCAGGAGCAGCCTTTTTCTTTTGTATTAGCACCTGCTTTGTAGGAAATACTTGAGGAGGCTGCCAGCTGCAAAAGATCAAAGGAGGTAAATGTGCTGTAGCCCACACGAAACACAGGTGAATCTGGGTTTAGTGGCGGGCGTAAGCGCTCAACAAAAAATGCCGCACTTTCTTCTTCTGTTCGTTTCGGAAACACTCGACGTCACTGCTTTGACTCCGAATGGAAGGGAGGAAATATAGAGGTAGAGGGGCAAATACGATACAACCAGTCTGATTTTGTTCTTCGCGTACACCACCGTGTGTGTTGTTTTATTCACTCGGGACTTTTGACGTGTTGTGTTTGTGTGTCTTGTCGTGCAATGGATAGACCCGCATGACCTCACGTCTGTTCAACACGTGGTTCGGTATTGAGATCCCTTCGGTTCTTTGTCTGGCAGCATCGTCGAGCATTTCTAGAGTTTATTTCCTTCCAAGCTCGCGCCTATGTAAAAACCCGGGGTCCGACGCTAGCTGAGAAAGACGTGGACGGGTGTGTTATCAGAATCCCTGACCTGAAAAAAGGGTCCGGAGTAAGGACAAAGTGGGGAAACGGTCAGCCGGCACACACAAAAGACATGGCGGCTCTCTTTCGAGCTTCGTCTAAGGCCTCGTCGCGCGGGATCAATAGGGACTGCCGAACGAAAGAAAATTGCTCTTGGCGCGTTTTGGTCGGCAGATACTCGGGGCGGGGGTAGTGTTAGTGAAAAGGCATAGAACACGGTGCTTGTTTGCCGGCAAGTTTGTCTGATCGGGAGTGAAACATGGCCGTTAGGCTAAACTCCTCACCAAAAACACGCCTGCCAGCGTTCCATTTCGAGTTTACAAACGAATAGCTACTACGGGGTCGTACGTACTCCTGAAATTCTTAGATCGTAGGAAGACGAACTTCTGCGAAAGCATTCGGCAAGAATGTCTTCATTAATCAAGAACGAGAGCGTGAGGATCCAAGATGATCAGATACCGTCATAGTCCACTGCTGTGAAGGATGCCGTCTCAGGATCGAGGGAAGTCATTTTGGCTCCCACGGCACTCCCGAACGAGGAATCGAAGATTGTGGGTACAGGGGGGAGTACAGTCGCAAGGCTGAAACTTAAAGCAATTGACGGAATGACATCACCAGGCGTGGAGTATGCGGCTTCATTTGACTCAACACGGGGAAGTTTACCACCGCACCACTTCATGTGGTCAGCAGCAGCGCTCTGCGACACAGAAGAAGTGTGAAAACGGGTTTTTGCCTGGAGGCTTTTCGTGTTATTCTGCAGATGCTTTGAGCTATCTTTGTGTCTATGCTTTCAGTCGTCTTCTTAACCATGGTTAAGTGCGCAAATGTTTAGCATTGAGTTCTTTTAAGTACACGAACCACATGTTTAGCATTGAGTAAGATTAGCAGCTTTCTGGCTTCACCTTTTTACTCCAACCATACGGCGCGCGGCAAGCAGAGCAGGAGCGGTGGACGAGAGGGACAGACACAAGCATAGGAGTGAGGATTTTATTAGGTCAGGACGAGCGAGAGCCTACGAGTTTTTACATAGCATTGTGCACCCACAACTTTCCCACGATGTGGTCAGAATAGCCGTACACGAGAAGAGGCGTTGTACAGACCGTCACCTTATTGCAGTTTACTGAGGGAATTGGCACAGCGGATTGTTCAACTTGCCTGATAACAAATCAGCAGCAGGCCGCAGTTAGTGATAAAGGAAAAAAATACAATTTCCCACCCTGGTGATCGTCTTGGTGGGCGTTGATACGTTCCTTTATGCTGAGAAGGGCCTACCGTATGTAAGGTGCGTGGATGATGGCCGAAGCCACCGACGATCAACAACAAAGGTGCACACCGATACTCTTACCTCGTGTCACCATCAATGCAATTCCCCCCCTTTGGCAATGTTTGGTCCAAACATTAAACCAAGATTTCCCCCCCAGTCATTGTGCTGTGTTTCCCACCCCTCGTCATGTGGAGCTGTGTTGAGCACATAATCAGTCCAAGCACGTTCTTGCATTTCCTCCCCAGTCATTTTGTGCTGTGTGAAGCACAAGTCCATTTCCAAGCACGTTCTTGCGTCTCCCCCCTGTCGCCATTCGTCCTTCATTTCTTAACCCGATCGATGCTTTGTTTGAAATTCTGGGTCCGAGAACGAGCATCGCATATCTTCTGGAGTTGAATCGCAAGGTTTGATGAAATTGGATGGTGTTCGGTCAATGGATCTTCAATGAGAGCGACTGACGATTTCCAGAAGTCGTCGAGTCTCGTGAGGTTCACACTTCAAAGGCATGGATTGATTTTTGGGCTTTTTATCTAATAGCCACCTGCTAACTCTTTATTTAGCTTATAGCCACCTAAAGTAAAACTTTTTAATTAGCTTATAGCACTTTCAAATCTTTTTATTTAGCTTATAGCCACAAAAAACTTTTTATTTAGCTTATAGCCACAAAAAACTTTTTATTTAGCTTATAGCCAGGAGGTCCTGAAACTTTTTTTTTAGCTTATAGCCACCTAGTGAAAACTTGGTCGAACTTTTTGGTCAAAATTTTTTGGTCAAAAAATTGGCCAAAAAATTTGGTCAAAAAAAATCGGTCAAAAATTTTGGGTCAAAAAAAATCGTCAAAAAATCGGTCAAAATTTTGGCCAAAAATGTTGGTCAAAAAAAATCGGTCAAAAAATTTTGGTCAAGATTTTGGGTCAAATTTTTTTGGTCAAAAGATTTTGGCCAAAAAATTTGTTCAAGAAAAACCCCGGAGTTTCAAGCGAACTTTCACTCTAAAAATCGGTCAAAAATTTTGGTCAAAAAAGTTGGTCAATTGTTAGCCAATCTGAGAAAAATCACACACGGAATTCGAACCCAGAAAACCCTTTGCCGTGCTGTGCCAGCTACTGGAGTGGCCACACCTATTTGCACACGTTCATCTTCGCTGCAGGTAGGGGTTTTCGGGCCCACCCGGAGCGAGTCCAACCTTCTCCACGTCTTATCATCTCATCACTCGAAACACCACCACGTCGTATCATCTTATCATTGCTTGAATTTTTGGAGTCTGATACTCGAAACAGTCTAGATAGGTCACCCACGTGTGTTTACGCCCGAAGGCTACATAAGAACCGACTTGAAAAATCGTCCACAAAGAGCTTGCCGCCGTTTGCGTTAAAGAGAGTGTCATCGAAAAGTACTCTGGTCTGAACTCTGCGAGCTATGTATCATGTTTCCCGGTTTCTCTTTCAGCACCCGTATGCTCGCAACATTTATGCCCGGTACTTCCAGTCTTTTAGCGTGTTGCACCCCTTGCTCCCACTACGGCCGTCCAGATGCCGCCGGGTTGCAGGAATCTGATAGTCCCTGTCACGAACACCGCCACGAACTCGCTGACGAAGAAGGTTGTTGGAGGTCAAGAGAGTTAACAACGCAATGGTTGCCAAAGTGTTGCGCCGCAAGTCGGCAGTCGCAAATCGGCAGAAAGGGGGTCCAAGTAAACGAGACCTAAGCAAAGTTGAAATGGGATGAGATTAGACGCTACCCCAGAATCACCTTGACTCCCCCAAACGTATCCCACACATTGAAGCTTAAAACTTGCAACTTGAAATTGGAAACTTGAGTTCGAATCCAAATCGCACAGTTGTCACAGTCAATGGCTGGGTAAATGGTTCGAATCCGCCATGGGTGTGTTCTCAGGGATTGGAGTCTAATTGTCGACCAAAGAAATTGACCCAAAATTCGGCCAAAATTTTGACCCAAAAAAATCGACCAAAAAAACGACCGAAAATTTTGACCAAAATTTCGGCCAAAATTTTGACCAAAACAAATCGACCAAAAATCGACCAAAAAATCGACCAAAAGTTTGACCAAAAATTCGACCAAAATTTCGGCCAAAATTTTGCCAACTCAGAAAAATGACCAAAATTTTGCAAAATGTGGCTCGAAGCTAATAAAAAAGTTTTTTGTGGCTATAAGCTAAATAAAAAGTTTTTTGTGGCTATAAGGGAGGTCACATTTTTACCTTACCGGGGAAAATCCCCGGTGGTGTCAGCCATTTTGCAAAAGGTCGAAGCCCCCCCCCCCCCCACCGGGCGTTTTTTTTCCACCGCATTCTGAGGTGTCCCCATCAAGGGTAAATTGTTTCCACCGCATTTTGAGGTGTCCCTATAAATGGGGCCAAAACCCATTACAGTATGTTATCCAAACTTTGAACCCATTACGGTACATGATCCAAACTTTGAACCCATTACGGTATGGTCCCAAACTTTGAACCCATTACGGTATGGTTTTCCAAACTTTGAACGAATTACGGTAGGTTCCAAACTTTGAAACCCATTACGGTATGGTTTTCAAACTTTGAACCCATTACGGTATGGTTTTCAAACTTTGAACGAATTCCGGCAAGTGTAAAATTTGAGCCCAATTTAGGTACCATTGTCAGTCGAAGTCTGCAAGTTGTTAACAACGCATGTAATTGGGCGACAAATTCATCTTCTGTGGTGACTCTACAGTGCCACGTCAGTGGTCGATCAGTCAGACTCTAAGGGTGATGGTTGCAGCTACCATGTCTTCAGTTGGCCGATCAGATTCACTTTCATCTCCAATACGGCGACCTCCGAAATCCACGTTCAACGCAAAGATGCGGCGTTAGTCTGTGACACGTGAACGGTTGGCTGTGTGCTGTTGCTACAGCTGTAGTAAACCTCGTGATCAGCAGGCAGTGAAACCTACGGCCACGTCCGGATTGTGATTGGACCGGAAGAAGCTGTTTTGGGAAGCTGTGGAACGTTCGCGCCATTCGCAGATGATTCTGTCCATCACTTGCGTCAACAGGAAGGCGAAAAGAGAGAGATGAGGAGGAGGAAGGGTAAAACTTCATGAGTAAACTTCATGATCAGCAGTGAAAGTTGGCTAATCAACCGTGGGTTTCCGTGCCCCCGTACAGAGGGAGCAGATTTCGAGCAGCATTACTTCGCAGTCGGTCTGACTCCGCGAGCGGCAGCCGTCTGGATCCGGAAGTAGCAGCGGCGTTTCAGCCACAGGGTCGACTCGAGCGTGAACCTCACCCTGGAACCCTTTCACAAAGTTTCAGGACTCCAAGTCCGACTCTAGTTCGCAATCGGACGAGCCCGAATCGGAAGTGGACTCGTCGGGACCTCCTCCCATGAAGTCTGATGACGGAGGGCCGGGCGGACCGCCGACCGGCTGGACAGGGAAGGAAGGCATTGGACCGGACCCCGGGGTGGGCGGATCAGGGGCGAGTGCGCCGCCATGGTGGTTGCCCAACCATGCACCGACTTCTTCAAACCCGAGCACTTCCCCTGGGGATGCATCTGTGCGAGGTCCTTCAGCAATCGAGAGGTCCAAAGCAAGCAGCCAACCTCGAGCATGTGCCAAAAGACACAAACTGGATCCATCGACGCCAACTTCACATCTATGATCTCTCTCCACGTCCGCTTCTACGTATCTCGTTGGTGTTGGGCTTATAACCTGACAGTGACACCGAAATGGGCTCAAACTTTGAGAGTCAAAGTTTAGAAATCATGCCGGAATCGGTTCAAATTTGGAACCTCACCGTAATGGGTTCAAAGTTTGAAAACCATACCGTAATGGGTTCAAAGTTTGAAAACCATACCGTAATGGGTTCAAAGTTTGGGATCATACCGTAATGGGTTTCAAAGTTTGGAACCTACCGTAATTCGTTCAAAGTTTGAAAATCCATACCGTAATGGGTTCAAAGTTTGGATTGACATACCGTAATGGGTTCAAAGTTCGGACCATACTGTAATTCGTTCAAAGTTTGGATAACATACTGTAATGGGTTTTGGCCCCTATAAATGGTACAGTGTTTCCACCGCATTTTGAGGTGTCCCCATCAAGGGTAAAGTGTTTCCACCGCATTTTGAGGTGTCCCCATCAAGGGTAAAGTGTTTCCACCGCATTTTGAGGTGTCCCCATCAAGGGTAAAGTGTTTCCACCGCATTTTGAGGTGTCCCCATCAATGGTAAGGTGTTTCCACCGCATTTTGAGGTGTCCCCATCAAGGGTAACTTGTTTCCACCGCATTTTGAGGTGTCCCCATCAATGGTAAGGTGTTTCCACCGCATTTTGAGGTGTCCCCATCAAGGGTAAATTGTTTCCACCGCATTTTGAGGTGTCCCCATCAATGGTAAGGTGTTTCCGCCGCATTTTGAGGTGTCCCCATCAAGGGTAAAGTGTTTCCACTGCATTTTGAGGTGTCCCCATCAATGGTAAGGTGTTTCCACCGCATTTTGAGGTGTCCCCATCAAGGGTAAATTGTTTCCACCGCATTTTGAGGTGTCCCCATCAAGGGTAAATTGTTTCCACCGCATTTTGAGGTGTCCCCATCAAGGGTAAAGTGTTTCCACCGCATTTTGAGGTGTCCCCATCAAGGGTAAAGTGTTTCCACCGCATTTTGAGGTGTCCCCATCAAGGGTAAAGGTGTTTCCACCGCATTTTGAGGTGTCCCCATCAAGGGTAAATTGTTTCCACCGCATTTTGAGGTGTCCCCATCAAGGGTAAGTTGTTTCCACCGCATTTTGAGGTGTCCCCATCAATGGTAAGGTGTTTCCACCGCATTTTGAGGTGTCCCCATCAAGGGTAAATTGTTTCCACCGCATTTTGAGGTGTCCCCATCAATGGTAAGGTGTTTCCGCCGCATTTTGAGGTGTCCCCATCAAGGGTAAAGTGTTTCCACTGCATTTAGAGGTGTCCCCATCAATGGTAAGGTGTTTCCACCGCATTTTGAGGTGTCCCCATCAAGGGTAAATTGTTTCCACCGCATTTTGAGGTGTCCCCATCAATGGTAAGGTGTTTCCACCGCATTTTGAGGTGTCCCCATCAAGGGTAAATTGTTTCCACCGCATTTTGAGGTGTCCCCATCAATGGTAAGGTGTTTCCACCGCATTTTGAGGTGTCCCCATCAAGGGTAAAGTGTTTCCACCGCATTTTGAGGTGTCCCCATCAAGGGTAAGGTGTTTCCACCGCGTTTTGAGGTGTCCCCATCAAGGGTAAAGTGTTTCCACCGCATTTTGAGGTGTCCCCATCAATGGTAAGGTGTTTCCACCGCATTTTGAGGTGTCCCCATCAAGGGTAAAGTGTTTCCACCGCATTTTGAGGTGTCCCCATCAATGGTAAGGTGTTTCCACCGCATTTTGAGGTGTCCCCATCAAGGGTAAAGTGTTTCCACCGCATTTTGAGGTGTCCCCATCAATGGTAAGGTGTTTCCACTACATTTTGAGGTGTCCCCATCAATGGTAAGGTGTTTCCACCACGTTTTGAGGTGTCCCCATCAATGCGGTGGAAACACCTTACCATTGATGGGGACACCTCAAAATGCGGTGGAAACACTTTACCCTTGATGGGGACACCTCAAAACGTGGTGGAAACACCTTACCCTTGATGGGGACACCTCAAAACGTAGTGGAAACACCTTACCATTGATGGGGACACCTCAAAACGTAGTGGAAACACCTTACCCTTGATGGGGACACCTCAAAATGCGGTGGAAACACCTTACCCTTGATGGGGACACCTCAAAATGCGGTGGAAACACCTTACCCTTGATGGGGACACCTCAAAACGTGGTGGAAACAACTTACCCTTGATGGGGACACCTCAAAACGTGGTGGAAACACTTTACCATGGATGGGGACACCTCAAAATGCGGTGGAAACACCTTACCCTTGATGGGGACACCTCAAAATGCGGTGGAAACACCTTACCATTGATGGGGACACCTCAAAATGCGGTGGAAACACCTTACCCTTGATGGGGACACCTCAAAACGCGGTGGAAACACTTTACCATTGATGGGGACACCTCAAAATGCGGTGGAAACACCTTACCCTTGACGGGGACACCTCAAAACGTGGTGGAAACACTTTACCATGGATGGGGACACCTCAAAATGCGGTGGAAACACCTTACCATTGATGGGGACACCTCAAAATGCGGTGGAAACACCTTACCATTGATGCGGACACCTCAAAATGCGGTGGAAACACTTTACCCTTGATGGGGACACCTCAAAATGCGGTGGAAACACTTTTCCCTTGATGGGGTCACCTCAAAATGCGGTGGAACCACTTTACCATTGATGGGGACACCTCAAAATGCGGTGGAAACACCTTCTCATTGATGGGGGTTTCTCCGCCGGGTACTCTACAAGACGTATAAGCCCAGACAAGCCCTGTTAGGTTGTTAGTACCGTACCGTTTGGGCGGGGGGCTGCGCCCCCCGAACCCCCCCATCTTTTAAAGAAGATTTTTGAGGATTTTTGATCAAACTTTCGGAGAACGATGCTGTAGTTTTGCCTGCGGAAAAGAGCTTGGAAGGGAATCGAACCTGGGTGTACGTACAGGCTGGGGGGAAATAATTGCCCGCGCCTTCAAAATTATAAAAGGTGGTAGCGGTACCCCCCCCCCCCTGGTTCCAGTGGGAAATTTTCCCGGTAAGGTAAAAATGTGACCCCCCTACGGGGGGTTTTTTTTTTTTTGCCCATGTCCGTCGGCCCACAGAAATTTACGCGCGCGCGCGCAAAAAAAAAACTTTTCAGAAAAAAAAAACTTTTGCCACAAGACTTTCTGCTACTGGATGTCACACCATATGTGCCGGCTATACTACTGGCCAGTCCGCTGTTGGCACTTTTGTGCCCGTTGTTGGTAGAATTTCTGGACGATGAGCTCAAAGGTGAGTGTGAAGATGAACTTGATGTGTCCGAGGGGTTGCGGTGGCAGTCTAGAGTTCAACAGTCCTGAACGCCGCGCGGGGTGCGTTTCGACAAAACCTTCCATAGTCGGAGGCTGCAGATGATAGACGATGCCACAGGAGAAAAAACACTCGGGTTTGAACTCGAGATCGCGGTTCGCTGGGTACGCTGCGAACAATAAAGCAGTGACCCAGAGGACTGTCGATTGCGCGGGTGTCCGTCAATCTCTTATCTCTCTTCTGACATGCCCCATTGCGATGTCACGGTCCTACCGAACCACCGTGCGAGAGCCTACTGACGGCTGGTCGGTGGCATTTCCATCGGCGAGAATAAGCGCCAGCTACCCGCAGATAGTATGGTGAACTTCAACTTCTGCTTTCCTCCACCTTGTGCAAGGATGGTTGCTCTCGCGGCTTCTGCGGCGGTCTGCTGTTGAAACCCCCAAAGGCGGACGTCGACACCGTCACTTCGGGTGTAGTGGCTTTGTCAATATTACCCGAGTACACAAAGATGCCCTGCTTGGTGTAAACGGAGTTTGTCGGTACTCTGCCGACCCTCCTGTCAGCAAGCTTTAGCCAGTGGCCACCTTCTGATGCGTAGCAAACGGCGCCGGACTCACAAGATGTACCTCACCCACATCGAAAGAGACCATTGATGTCTCGACATCCGCACGGAGGGCAGGTGCTTCTAGCACACGGCAATTGGTTAGACGCCGTGTGCAACGAAGGCAGTTATGCTCAGGGATGTGCGGTCTAGACTGTCAGGCGACGAGTGCCGTTTTCTTCGCAAATATACCGCGGCACAAGGCATTGCCGCCGGTCAAGTGCACTAAGTCGCAAGCACCGTGAACGCATCGCTTGCCCCGCGTCCTTTTCATGCCTCCTCAGTCGAGTCTCAGATACTAGTAGCTGCTTGAGGCGTCGGAAGGCATAGACGCGTGCACTGCCCCGGACTGGTTCTGTGTGATAATCGCACCACAGTGGCAAAACCTCCCGACATGCCTTGCCGGTAAAACCGCGCACACTTTCGAGGCTGAGGCTGTGCTTGTATCCCGCGTGCTTCGACTGCGTCCAGCAGGAGCTACGCAAATCTTGCTGTTTAGATTGACACCAACGTCAAAGTAGCACGATATTGCTTGCCCAGCGCACCAACCCAGCACCGGGCATAGTCAGCTTCAAAGTCAATACACACTGAGGTAAACAAAGTCTACGCGATTTGCATCGCCGTGAAGTATCGGTGTGATGAACAGGTTTTCGACTTTTCGCGAGCCGGACACGCTCGTGACTACGCCTGCAGTCGCTCTCACCACCGGTTCCAATGCACAGATCCCAAAAGTTTTTTTTTGGCAAAAGTTTTTTTTTTCCGGGGGTTCCCAACAGGGATTTATATAGCTTTTCCTCCTCTGCAGAAAAGTCCTTTTCGCCCTCGGGGTCCTGTGGTGGATCCAAAATTAATTAGAATTGGTAGTCAAGAGGCAAGCACTACCAGGCCAGCCCAGGCTAACCCACCCAACCTCAGTGTTGGAACAAGAATCAGACGAAATGGTTAAGCTAATTTGTAAGAGAGGGGGGTCTGGGGGGCAGCGCCCCCCAGCGCACGGTACGGTACAGCGAAGAATTTCCGCACCGGTCAACTTCTAGTATTGAATCCAAATTCAGTTAGAACCGGTAGTCAACGTCTGATGCCGAACCCCAAATCTAATTAGAATCGGTACTCAACGTCCAATTTCCGATTCCAAATTTAAATAGAATTGGTAGTCAACGTTCAGGGTTGGCTCCAAATTTAATTAAAATTGGTAGGCAACGTCTGATGCCAAATCCAAAAATTAATTAGAATTGATAGGCAACGTCCAGTTTCGGATCCCAAATTTAACTACAATTGGTAGTCAACGTCCAGTTTCGGATTCCAAATTTAATTACAATCGGTAGTCAACGTCTGATGCCAAATCCAAAATTTAATTAGAATTGGTAGTCAACTTCCAATTTCGGATTCCAAATTTAATTACAATCGGTAGTCAACGTCTGATGTCGTATCCAAATTTAATTAGAAGTGGTAGTCAACGTCCAATTTCCGATTCTGAATTTAAATAGAATTGGTAGTCAACGTCTAATGTCGGATCCCAAATTTAATTAGAAGTGGCAGTGAACGTCTATTGTCGGATCCAAAATTAATTAGAATTGGTAGTCAACATCCAATTTCCGATCTCAAATTTAATTAGAATTGGTAGTCAACGTTCGATTTTGAATCCAAATTTAATTAGAATTGGTAGTCAACGTTCAATTTTGAATCCAAATTTAATTAGAATTGGTAGTCAACGTTCAATTTTGAATCCAAATTTAATTAGAATTGGTAGTCAACATCCAATTTCCGATCTCAAATTTAATTAGAATTGGTAGTCAACGTTCAATTTTGAATCCAAATTTAATTAGAATTGGTAGTCAACGTCCAATTTCCGATCTCAAATTTAATTAGAATTGGTAGTCAACGTTCAATTTTGAATCCAAATTTAATTAGAATTGGTAGTCAACATCCAATTTCCGATCTCAAATTTAATTAGAATTGGTAGTCAACGTTCGATTTTGAATCCAAATTTAATTAGAATTGGTAGTCAACATCCAATTTCCGATCTCAAATTTAATTAGAATTGGTAGTCAACGTCCAATTTCCGATCTCAAATTTAATTAGAATTGGTATTCAACGTTCAATTTTGAATTCAAATTTAATTAGAATTGGTAGTCAACGTCCAATTTCCGATTCTAAATTTAATTAGAATTGGTAGTCAACGTCCAATTTCCGATCTCACATTTAATTAGAATTGGTAGTCAACATCCAATTTCCGATCTCAAATTTAATTAGAATTGGTAGTCAACGTTCAATTTCCGATCTCACATTTAATTAGAACTGGTAGTCAACATCCAATTTCGGATTCTGAATTTAATTAGAATTGGTAGTCAACGTCCAATTTCCGATCTCACATTTAATTAGAATTGGTAGTCAACGTTCGATTTTGAATCCAAATTTAATTAGAATTGGTAGTCAACGTCCAATTTCGGATTCTGAATTTAATTAGAATTGGTAGTCAACGTTCAATTTTGAATCCAAATTTAATTAGAACTGGTAGTCAACATCCAATTTCGGATTCTGAATTTAATTAGAATTGGTAGTCAACGTCCAATTTCCGATCTCAAATTTAATTAGAATTGGTAGTCAACGTTCGATTTTGAATCCAAATTTAATTAGAATTGGTAGTCAACGTCCAATTTC